>MQTX01000070.1:974483-990872 GCA_009735665.1 Angiostrongylus cantonensis
GGTAGTGACGGTGACTGCATGATTTCGGGTACAGTCTATCTGATCTCTTGCAAAGCGTGCGGGGACGAATACGCTGGCGAAACGGGTACATCACTCTGCATTCGTATAAAAGAACGCCTAGTCGGCAAACGTGAACCAAATACCCCACTGGGCACGCGTAGGACCCAGAGACATAACGGAGGAGATTTTGAAGTAGAAGTTACGATCCTCGCGCAAGAATCGAGAGCACAAGCGCGCAATACTCTCGAGGCATTCTGGAATAATTCCAAGGATCCGAAAATGAATCGCAGGGAAGAATGCCTCATTATCACGCCTGATTTTGGACAGTATACAAGCCTGCTATTCTGATAAGATGGGCGCATTACGATTCCATGTGAACTCTATGCGGTTGGTCTCCACGTGGCATATTTAGTGGAAGTCTCATAGAAAGCGGTGAGTGTGCAAAGACTCTGTGTTCAATGTCATTGAAATATTGGTTTAGTATTTTGTCTGTTTGCTTATGGAGGTTTTTGGCCGTGCAGATCGCGGTCAACTTGACCTCTCCAGTCTCTGAGGAATGCGAAATCCGCCGAAACATCAGCTTATCCATGAATAAAAATGCCACCTCGTGTTTGCTATGCAGAAGTGGAAAGAATTATGCAACTGAAATATTGGTTTAGTATTTTCTCTGTTTGCTTATGGAGGTGTTTGGCCGTGTAGATCGCGGTCAACTTGACCTTTCCAGGCTCTGAGGAATGCGAAATCCGCCGAAACATCAGCTTATCCATGAATAAAAATGCCACCTCGTGTTTGCTATGCAGAAGTGGAAAGAATTATGCAATCAATGGCGAGGTTAATAGAATGTCGGAAGTGGGAGATATTGACTTTACTTATTACTTCAACATGGGTTACATACTATACTTTTCACTTTAAAACCTACTTATTGAATAATTAGGAGTCGCGAATTTTTCCTCTGTTTCGAGTTCGCTTTCACCTTGACAAATTTCTGGCGAATTTTGGTCTGCTGAGCACAATGTGTCATTTCATCGATAACAGCGAAAAAATCCACTTTGTGTTAAAGAAAGCTGTAAGAAACATGCTTTGAAATCAATATTGATTGTCATATTGATTAACGTGCTGATATTGATTATTGGTCCGTGTTTGCTGTCTCAGTAATTATTGATAAGTGCACACAAATTTACCACCTCGCTACCCCTATTACCTTACTCCGAATGTGCAGGGGGCTAACTAATTAGAGAATTTGCTACTGCATGGCAACTGCTTGGTTATCTGCGAATTTCATTTTTGCTTTTATTTTTATTGACAGCATTCAAATGTCTTTTCCTTCAGTCATATGTGTATGGTGATGAGAGGAGTGCAAAAAATCAATGCCACTACGTCGACATCCTGTATGCTTGGTGTTTTCAGGTAAGAAATCAAGAAAAAACCACAAAAATAAAAAAACAGAGAGTGGCGGATGTCGACGGCGGATTTTCTTTTCACACCAGCTTGCACTGTTTGTGCGGGCCTCAGCATGATCTCCTTTTTCCGAAGATTTACTGGCTAAGCCATTGTAGTTCCCTGGAATCCTGAGGTCAGCCTGGCCGAAGTCTGCCCCAGGTCTTCACCACCACAGGCAGTCGCAACGTTGTAGATCAGCGAGAGATTTGCCCCCATGCAACTAGTTTGATGCCAAGACGGTGGTGGACCCTGGTATTGGTTTATTCTTAGCTAGGTTTCCTGCTTGAAGCGCCGGACTCCTTCTCAGCTTGGGAGATCCTGCTGAGGGATGAATCCCCCTTTTGTAAATCGCAGTCCGATACCGAGGAACACCTCTCAGCCACGATGAGGCTGTAAACCGTTGGGAGCTCGTAGCAGATTAGTTTTCTAAAGATGTTCTTAAAAACGACTCTGAAAATTTTTTTGTTGTATGACAATATGAAAGCTCTCTGAGACTTTGTACGTGATGACGATGTAATACATCTGAAATCCTCTGTTAAAATATTGTTTAAAGGCAAGCAGTTGTTTAGCTTGATGTGGCCCTACGTGGAAGTCTCAAATGTCATGCTGTCTTTTCATCGCCGCTCCAATTAGAGTTGTATATAAGTAAAGGACAAAGCTCTCGGCGTTGATCAATCCCTGAAGGATAAGCTATGCCTTCGACTTCATTAAGCATCGCTGGAGGCGATTGAATGCATATGGGCTTTTTGAGAGCGCCAGTGTCTCAAATAATGTGGTGTAGCTGAAAATCTCGAAAATATCTTTACCAGTCTTTGTCTCACCTAAACTAAAGCATAAATCCTAACGTTAATATCGATAGAATTAGCTGAGAGACAGACAAAACGAAGGACCCGCATGGTGTGGTGGTGAACGCGTTACTCCCCGGAAAGGACAATAGCGCGTTCGTTCCCCACCATAGACACCTGCGGTCCGGAGTTTTGCAAATATGTCAGCATTATTAACATTATATTTTGCAATATATCCTACCGTTAAAAAGAATAGGCAGTAAATAATAAGTTGAAAGTATAAATCCTAAGTTTCAAGCTCGTTATGGATAAATTAAACCGGTTATGCGAATATCAGGAAGCTGTCAGGTTTCAATGTAGCTTAAAGCTATGCCTTCGTTTGAAAACGATTTCCCATTTGAAGACAGAACTAACTGAACATGAGCTCTACCCAAGTCGACTATTTGAAAGAAAAACCACTTACGTCTTGCCGCCAACATTCAGTTGTACAACGTCCGTTATATGATGGACACTCACACCGTCGCTCTGGAATTTGTACTTGCAATAAAAATCAGATCAATTTTTCTTGTAAATTTAATAAAATACACTGTTAATTTAACTGGATCCTGGTAGTATGCGTGTGGCCCAGTGATCGGAGGCGCCATGCAATACCCATGGGATAGATCTCCGTGCTCATGGCTCACCAAGCCTTCTATCCCTCCCAGGTCGGCCAATTGCTACCTGAGTCGTCTGGGAGGATAACAGTAGTGACTCGATACATCGGTAGGTCATCGCGAGTCATTGCAAAGGCCAGATATACATTCAATCACCTCCAAATGATGCTTAATGAAGTCGAATGTATGGCTCATCTATCAGATATTGATCAACGTTCAGATCTTTATCTTTTCAACTTTCATAGGTTCTTGGGGTAAAATCGAAGATTTTGGATTGAAAAACTCTGTCGTCGCTGCTTTGACCTTGCCATGTTCACAATGTTCTAACGTTAATGCTAATATTTTATTGTAAGAGAGGCTCACATAGCCGTGGTGAAGTTTACAGACAGATTCAGATTTACAGATTTACAGAGTTTGCGGATTTTTCGACAGTCTGGCTTCCTTTGTCCTTTTCTTGATCGCTTTTCGGTGTTTTAGGTCAAAAAACTTACTTCTCAATGAGCTCCTTCCCTACTTCAGTAGCACTAGTCAAAAATGGATGTAATTCGAGTAACATTTCACAGGAGATTTGACTAAAAATTGCCGTAATATGGGTGATTTTCACCGAATTCCTTACGAAATCCAATTCATTTTTGCTAGAGGCATCTCAATCGGTGAATGTCACAGCGAATTCCTTTTACAGAACCAGTGGTCACGTAGTGATGCTGTTACCAATCGTGGCGGGAATACATCGCATTCAATGCCCCATCATCGCAAAACACACCCACCAATTCGTCTTATCAACAACCACAATGATGTTGAGATATTTGCAAAAGTCCGGACCGCAGGTCTCTACGGTGGGGAACGAGCGCGCTATTACCCTTTCCGGGGTCTGCCGCAGTTAACCAGCACACGATATGGGTCTTTTGCTTCGCCCATCTCTCAACTGTTCTATCGATCAGTTCCATCAGCAATCACCCATCAACGAGATTGAATTTGAGAGCCCATATCGGCAATGTGTTCTACTGTACCTTATGAGCAGTTTAAAAATTTATGACATTAAGTTACACCAACCTAATACTCCAACATAAATGCCTTCTGTTCATTGGTAATCTTAGCGGGATTGATACAAAGGTACTATTCGGTAATTCATCGTATTCGTGTTGAGCAAACGCGAGATCTTATTTTATTCTTTATTCATGAACAGGCTGACGGGAGGACTTTGAAGTACGTGTCACGATCCTCGCACAGGAATCGAGAACACAAGCGCGCAATACTCTCGAGGCATTCTGGAATAATTCCAAGGATCCGAAAATGAATCGCAGGGAAGAATGCCTCATTATCACGCCTGATTTTGGACAGTATACAAGCCTGCTATTCTGATAAGATGGGCGCATTACGATTCCATGTGAACTCTATGCGGTTGGTCTCCACGTGGCATATTTAGTGGAAGTCTCATAGAAAGCGGTGAGTGTGCAAAGACTCTGTGTTCAATGTCATTGAAATATTGGTTTAGTATTTTGTCTGTTTGCTTATGGAGGTTTTTGGCCGTGCAGATCGCGGTCAACTTGACCTCTCCAGTCTCTGAGGAATGCGAAATCCGCCGAAACATCAGCTTATCCATGAATAAAAATGCCACCTCGTGTTTGCTATGCAGAAGTGGAAAGAATTATGCAATCAATGGCGAGGTTAATAGAATGTCGGAAGTGGGAGATATTGACTTTACTTATTACTTCAACATGGGTTACATACTATACTTTTCACTTTAAAACCTACTTATTGAATAATTAGGAGTCGCGAATTTTTCCTCTGTTTCGAGTTCGCTTTCACCTTGACAAATTTCTGGCGAATTTTGGTCTGCTGAGCACAATGTGTCATTTCATCGATAACAGCGAAAAAATCCACTTTGTGTTAAAGAAAGCTGTAAGAAACATGCTTTGAAATCAATATTGATTGTCATATTGATTAACGTGCTGATATTGATTATTGGTCCGTGTTTGCTGTCTCAGTAATTATTGATAAGTGCACACAAATTTACCACCTCGCTACCCCTATTACCTTACTCCGAATGTGCAGGGGGCTAACTAATTAGAGAATTTGCTACTGCATGGCAACTGCTTGGTTATCTGCGAATTTCATTTTTGCTTTTATTTTTATTGACAGCATTCAAATGTCTTTTCCTTCAGTCATATGTGTATGGTGATGAGAGGAGTGCAAAAAATCAATGCCACTACGTCGACATCCTGTATGCTTGGTGTTTTCAGGTAAGAAATCAAGAAAAAATCACAAAAATAAAAAAACAGAGAATGGCGGTTTTCTTTTCACACCAGCTTGCACTGTTTGTGCGGGCCTCAGCATGATCTCCTTTTTCCGAAGATTTACTGGCTAAGCCATTGTAGTTCCCTGGAATCCTGAGGTCAGCCTGGCCGAAGTCTGCCCCAGGTCTTCACCACCACAGGCAGTCGCAACGTTGTAGATCAGCGAGAGATTTGCCCCCATGCAACTAGTTTGATGCCAAGACGGTGGTGGACCCTGGTATTGGTTTATTCTTAGCTAGGTTTCCTGCTTGAAGCGCCGGACTCCTTCTCAGCTTGGGAGATCCTGCTGAGGGATGAATCCCCCTTTTGTAAATCGCAGTCCGATACCG
Source organism: Angiostrongylus cantonensis (assembly GCA_009735665.1). NCBI lineage: Eukaryota > Metazoa > Nematoda > Chromadorea > Rhabditida > Metastrongylidae > Angiostrongylus > Angiostrongylus cantonensis. The sequence continues at coordinate 979,988 of MQTX01000070.1, forward strand.
AGGAACACCTCTCAGCCACGATGAGGCTGTAAACCGTTGGGAGCTCGTAGCAGATTAGTTTTCTAAAGATGTTCTTAAAAACGACTCTGAAAATTTTTTTGTTGTATGACAATATGAAAGCTCTCTGAGACTTTGTACGTGATGACGATGTAATACATCTGAAATCCTCTGTTAAAATATTGTTTAAAGGCAAGCAGTTGTTTAGCTTGATGTGGCCCTACGTGGAAGTCTCAAATGTCATGCTGTCTTTTCATCGCCGCTCCAATTAGAGTTGTATATAAGTAAAGGACAAAGCTCTCGGCGTTGATCAATCCCTGAAGGATAAGCTATGCCTTCGACTTCATTAAGCATCGCTGGAGGCGATTGAATGCATATACGGCGTTTAGAACGACTCGCGGTTGCCTACCGATGTATCGAGCTAATGCTACTATCCTCTCGTGCATGTCTAGTACCAACTTGCCGACCCCGTAGGGATGGAAGGCTTGGTGAGCCACGGGCGCGGGAGACGATCCCATGTGCATTGCAGGGCGGCTCCAACCAGTGCTCCACACCCGACCTTACCACATAATATAGAATAAATGCGAATAGTGGTCGGAATAATGGGAGGAACTGTTCTTTGTTTTTCAGAGATGATCCAAAAACTCGAGAAGAATTCCTGAATCTCATCAGTAAGAAGTGATCGAAGGCCGAGTTTTTTCTTGTACGAGTATTTTTGATACTGTTGAATTGTATGCATAGAAGAATGTGTATGTGTCTGAAGAAGGCAAAACCACCGAAATGTCGCCGGCATTGTATTGAATAAATCTTGCTGCTAACAATCACGTGTTTCCTCATGAGGAAAGCAATGTATTATTGATCAATGTTGAGATTAAAAGAAAGCTGGTCCTGGGATGTGTTTTTGTCTAATTGTTTGCATCTTAACGTGTGTATGTGAGTGTGTGTGGATGTGCGTCCGTGCATGTGTGTCTGTGTGCCTCTATGTTTCTGTTTGTGTATTTCTGTGTGTATGCGTCTGTCTGTCTGTCTGTCTGCCTGTCTGTGTGTGTGTGTGTGTGTGTGTGTGTGTGTCTGTGTATCTGTCCTTTTGTTGCCTGCATTCCCGTTTGTGTATTTCTGTGTGTATATGTCTGTCTGTCTGTCTGCCTGTCTGTATGTATGTATGTGTGTGTGTGTGTGTGTGTGTGTGTGTGTGTGTTTGTGTGTGAGTACACATATCTATTTCTCGCAAATTGACGTCACTTTTCTAACTGAACGATGTGTACGAAGTGATTTACGATCCTGACGAATTCCTTCTTCATCCATGATTGCTCCTATGTAACTATGTATGTACTTATCGATTTGTGTATGGTCTGCTGTGGACACTACTATCTAGGCAAATTTTGAAATCAGTGTAGAAAATTCATAGGTGCTAAGAGCTTATTATCGCTACTGTTTTTATTATGAAGACGCTTGCTTGATAAGTGCAGTGTAAAACATCTACATAATGTTACGGTGTCAATAAAATATTTTAAAATTCTTCAACTCGTTTCCAGAAAATCTATGAGCAGATTCTTAAGAGTCATAAGAGTTCAGTTAACAGCGCAATATTAGATGTGTTGATTTAACAACGACGGAGCTGCGGTACTCTCAATCACCATCAACCGCCGACCACATCATCAGTCTCTTAAGAATGTGCCACGAATTCGACTCCCTTCATAGAGTTGTAAAGGTGATTGAATGCATGTACCTGGCCTGCAGAGTTACCTGCTAAAGTGAACTGACTGATAACGTCAATACTTTACTAAACCAACTTTCATTTAACCTCGGTGTGGATAATCCACATAATTGTTTACATTGTTCAGCTCACACGACATTGTTAAATAACCTTTATTGGGCCGGCGTTTCAACATCGTAGCCTTCTAAAGAGCCGATCACCCGCTTCGATGGTCCATATTCGTTCGTATTCTTGACATGGTGTCTTGATTTTCGCATGCATCGAGCAAAGTCATTGAGGCACTTCTTCTTTCGCTGCTCTCACTCGGCAGGCTCTTTTCAAAACGGTTATTGATCTTAATTGCCCCTGATAATCCTTTAACAGTGGGGCTTAGAACAGAACAGTCGATAACCAGCCAACCAACGGTCCTGTATAGAAGGACACTTGCGAATGGGGTTGGCTAACTCGAGTGGTTATCCACTGAAGAACACTCGATTCGATCACACAACGAGGACCTTACAGCGAGAATACGAACGACTGTGGACCATCGACTCGTACCAACGGCTTTGATGAATACAGAGATGTGTGGAACGTTAGACGAATGAAGGTTATATAACAACTCTGTAAGCTGAATAACTTAACAGGTACAAATTCAATCAAATGATTCTGAGACATTCGTAAATCTTGGACCCCAGATCAGATCGAACAGCGTTTACCCTTTAGGGCTCACATGTTATCCACGACATCATTGAGGCCCTCGTTATACGCTTCTCACTTCCCAGCTCTAGGGTGAAAAGGCTGACTTAGAGAAAGGCAGAACGAACGAACGAACGGGCCTCAGTTGCGCCGTTCGTAACACGTGAGCGCCCGAAAAGGGTAAACACGGTTCAATCTGATCTGCGATACAAGATTTACACATATCAGCATCATTGTGGTTGTATTTCACATAATACCCTGCCGTGAAGAAATAATAGACAGTAGATAAAAGTTGTACATTATAAACTCAGTTTTTATACCAGCCAAGACCTGCTCAATGCCAATTTGTTGACACCGGAAGGCCGGCCGATTTTGTTCGTTACGATGCAAAATCGAACCAATGACGATCAGTTTATTACAAGGCATTCTAGCTACTGCGCTACGTATGGCCTAAGTTATTAGTGCAATAATTCGTGTTCTACTAAATAAATCAACATCAGAGGTACAATAACAATACAAAATAGGCTTGCATTAACATTTAAATTAAGTGTATTCTTGAAATCGTTGTACAACTCTTTCAGATTATAATTTCAGTGTGCAGTCCTAAACATCCTAATGGTGTGATAGTGAAAAGAACAGTCGTCCATTAGGAATGTATGAAAAGAACTTGAGAAAAGAAGCTATCGCATGATATGCACAACAAAACCTGAGGGGTAAAATTCAATAGAGTTCATTCCTTTTTAGCAAAAAATTTTTTGATGAGGAACAATAGCCTCTTTGGTGTCCTTTTGCTTGAGTTGTGTATGTTCGTTGATCTCGCTATGATCGATTCGGGAGACAACCTGAACCATGAAGAACCTGATGCCTTCGTTAGAAAAACAAACTAAAAATATCTCATATTCCTCTCGTTTCCTTCTTATTCTCTCAATTTTCTTAATGTCCTCCTATTTCCCGTCTTCTCGAATTTAGAATATGCAGGAAATGTCGCATTAAAAGAAGGTCTAAAAGGTTGGTGAGTCCAATATTGGTAAACTTCGGAAGAATACGCTCTGTGTTGGACCCAGTCATGGCATCATGGAGCCACTGCTTCTATGTATTCGCTTCCACTAGACCAACAGTGTTTTCTGTTAATATTTTTACCCTTTCAATAAAATCTAGTACAAACAAAGAGATCACGGATGGATGAAGAAGTTTGTCCGGAAGACGGTATCGTAACAAGGACATGTGCATCTCATCGCACTTCTTAACCAGTTGGCTATGCGCACCATTGGAATATATCCTGCTATTTTTCATCGCAAGTGAGTCAAAAATCAAACTGATTTTTTTCTACGTAGATCTGCTGTAAGTTTGTCTTGTCTGCTTTAATGAAGAACTCGATACATCATCGACTACGGTGAACGTAAATGACCCCACAATACACAGCTACGTGCTTCCTTCTTGTACTTGATGAATTGAGATAGTTCACGGAGAAACCACGATACAGATATGAAAAGCGACGACGGAAAATAGTAAATAGTAATCTACAAAAAGCTACATCCTAAATACCATGAAGGGTGGACCTATATATTACTTACTTACTTGGATACTTGGATGACCTGTCTTCATTGCATGTGCGGGCCCCAGCATAATTTCTAATTTTTCGGAGTTTTGCTGGTTTAGCCACTGTGGCTCCCTGGAGTTCCGGGTCAGCCTAACCAAAGTGCTCACCGCCACGGGTAGTCGTAGTCTTTGTGGATCAAAGGGAGATTTGGCACCATGTGACTAGGTCAGGTCAATATCAGGACAGTGGTGGATCCTGCCATTGGTTTGCTCTTCGCCAGGCTTCTTAATGGAAACGCCGGAATCCTTCTCAAGTTGACAGGTCCTTCCGAAAGATGGGCGCGTGTGACGCAAAAAGGGCGCGTGTGGAGCAGTGGTCGGTCGGAGACGTGCCGCAACACACACGTGGAAACGATCTTCACGGCCATGGCTCACCAAGCCTTCCATCGCTCCGAGGTAAGCAAATTGGTACAGAATTGTCTGGGAGGATAGCAGCACTGGCTCGATACATCGGTAGGCCACTTCGAGTCATTGGAAAGGCTACATATGCATTCAATCACCTCCAAACGGTGCTTAATGAAGTCGAATGCATGGCGCATCCCTCATGGATTGATCAACGCTGGTAGCTTAATCCTTTATCTTTTATCTAGATGATGAATCCTTTCGCTGCACACGAAGCTCGGTTTCCAGTAGCATCTCCTAACTGCGATGAGGAAGTAAGCCATTGAAAGGACCCTATACATTATTTACAAAAGAATTTTCCGCTGTGTGTTATGCAGCCTTCCCATCGAACTTCCTATGCCCAGCTCCAGCAGATTCCACGGTATTTTTTTCTATTTTTAAAATGCTTTTAGGTGCTCTGTCGTCCTATAGCATTAGGACCTCAGCACTTCTTCAAATTGTTTCGTTGTACTCCATCTGTCGCCTATGGAGGTGGTCAGAAAAACCTGTTGGTTCGTCTGCAGTTTGAAATGCTGCCGTTTGCTGTCCTCATCAAAATGTCGAGTACTACAAGATCACGATTCACTCCGTGATTCTGAGGCGCCCCGCTATAAGATCATCGGCACATCCAAATAGCCACGCTTTCCTCTTAAGAGAGGTTTACTGTTTTGCGACTAGGATTCATTTAAGTCGATAGCGACTCCTGTTGTTTCAGCGGTTTTTGCAGTCGAACAAATCGCTCAACGACAATCTAACAAGTCGAATTTAGATGTATTAGGAGTATGGAATTAACAATACTGATGTGATTTTAGAAGGTTTTAGGTTCGCAAAATTTCTTACCTGCGTAGTGAACTCGTAATCGGCTGGTGTATCGAAATAGTCATCATCAGCGTACATTTCTTTCTCACGCACCTGGTTAAAGATCTTCAATCTTAGTATGACTCCTGAAATTTAGAATCATTCAGTCTTACGACAATAAGAATCTCAGGTTTTTCACTCTTGGCTAGGCTTAGGCTTCATCTTGCCCTACGCAACTTTCTAATATTTATATTACGACAGTTGCTTTCTGCAAAAAAGCAGAGAGCAATTTCTTGACTAGTGAGCACAAATCCACTATAGAGAATTTATTGTCAATCCATACGACTAAGGTTTAATCTTTTTTGATAATCCCTACTCCCATTCATAGGCTCATTAGTGAAACGTGGCAGCTCTTTTTTCCAAAGTCCGCAGCAAATTTCTTAAAATTCGGGGCAAATGAGTTTTTTCAATGTAGCTTTTCCATAGCTGATCTGTAGTGCAATAATTTGAAGGCCTTCAACCTGTGAACAATCCGGAAGTGATCGAGCTGACCAGCACCATACCCAGGCCGATAAGCTGATTGACAGCTTGTGACTCCGCCGAAATGCCTTCAGTATTCGAGTGACTTTGCATAGCCGGATAAATGGAGTTTAAACTAAAACAATTAGGCGGTTTTTCTTTAAATTATTAGCAGACAGAATTAAAAGAATTTTTGCTAATTTCAGATGAAATTGGCCATAAAGTATTTGATAAGTGACACATGAATGGGGAGTCTTCACAACGAATCGTCGGGGCTCCACAACAGCATTACCTTCATTGTTATGTTGCTGGTTTTACAGAATAATTGTAGTATTGAAATATTTGAGCCATCGCTTTCCTAGACGACAATAAGCACTTAGATCCTTATAGAGCGGAGATTTACAACTTTCGGCAAACAGGTTCCAAGTTTGAGAGCGATCCCTGGAGTTCGACTATTTGCGTAGATGGCGTTTTCATACAAATATCGAACGATATCTCAGCATGAATAACCCTAACCATGAAGAACGGAGTGAACACCGTGCTGCATATCCGCAGGTCACCGAGGTCGTGGAACACCCCATCGTCACAGTGAGATGAGATAGTAAGCCAGCAAAGAGATGTTAATGAGTTGACAGAGTCCAGTTAAACCTTCTACGTGTTGCCTACGCTAACTACATCATTGATGACATATAATATTTTCTGTGTCGCTACAACGTTAACAAACCCAGACTGAAACTAACCTTTTACCGTAGTCGGATGGATTGTAGATGACCACAAAGATTGCAGAAAGCAAGCCAGCTAGCACTCCTGGCATTCCATGTAGATTATTCACTCCGCAAGTGTCGTGAATTCCAACTCTACTACTAAGGAAAGGCTGAAAATGACCAGATTACGTTCACGTCGAGTTCACTTTTGCGATGAAGATAAGCACTAAAATATTTCTTCAAAAAGGCAAATAATAATAGGATCACTTGTTATAGACATGCATACATAAAAATATGGCTAAATATAATAAATGAACAAGCAGCAAACAAAAATTAAGGCACTGTGATTTCGAATTCAGCTTCAGCTTGACCGCGTCCAATGCAAACCAGTTCTCCCCAAACCATTCCAGTTGACTGGTGATTGCTGATAGCATCGTTAGGGTAAAAAATTGGCGAAAAAAAGGCAAAGTAAGGCCTTGGTTGGTGCAGTGGATAGCACGTGAACTCCCCGTAAGAGTAACCATGGGCTCGAAGCCCACCTGGGGCTCAAGGCTTTGCTCATATCTCAATATGGTTGTGGTTGTACTTCACGCCGTAGCATGTAATGAAAAAAAGAGTAGGCAGTAAATAAAGGCTAAGACATATAGCAAAACATCTCTATGTGCTGGAATGATATCCAAGAGATGTTGCATCTCGAAAACGGGTAGCATATTTCCCATACTTACATTATTGTTGTTAATATACTTACGCTCTTGGCGATGTACGATAAAATTTCCGTTTACCGTGATGTATTTGAATCCGAGAACTGATAGAAAACCGGCGATCACACCAACGATGAGGGCGTGCAGTGGGTGCAACACAACATTGGCGATCGTACCAATGGCGACTCCACCAGCCAATGTCGAGTTCGCGATATGTACCATGTCAAATTTTTTCTTAAGTGTTTTATTTAGTTCTTGGAATCCATATAAGTAGAGCATCAAACGATATGACCATTTTATGTATAAAGTTGTTTTATCCAATTCATTGATTGAAAAGACTAAAGCCACAAAATATTTAATAATTTCTTGGATTATTACGTAAACACGAGGTTGCCAATGAGTTCTATTCGACTGATGCCTTAACGTCGTCGTGTTATTCAAAGCCGGGTTAGTCGACAGTCCAGAGGTGGTCGTCGTCGCGATGTGATTGTTGGTTGTTGCATTGAGTCGTGCCCAGTGAAGTGGGCACCCGCTTGATTTAGAGATTTCTAGAGATATACAGAATAATTAACTCACATGACGGTCAGTAGCTTGTGAGACAAGGAATGTGACGATAGTGCAAGCACAGAGAGAGAGGAACGTGTTGCAGACGGCTCGTTGACGAGAGTCGGCCGGCTCGGCCGTAGCCGAGTTGAAGGATGGCCAAAACACCCATAGAAAGATTGTCCCTGAACAATGGATAGTTTGCTGAAGAACACTGTAGCATACCGCAGTTGACAAGATGAATGTATGGAGTTCCGATAAGGCCTGCCCAAAAATCGCTATCTCATTCTTCAGCGGTGTGAAACTAACCTATCATTGCAAAAATGTCCGAGTGATAAACAGATCCTTCGTTTTCGTGGGCTCGTTGTTTCTTGCTAGCAAATCCCTTAGAACAAGCTAGACCAAAATAAGCACCGAATGCATGGACGACAATGGAATCACCGACATCGTTCACCTTAGAGATATCAAAATTTGATGCGTCGTATTATAGTAATATTAGCTCGATTATTGATCTACTTAGTAGCTTGTCGTTATAATGAGGAGCGCAAGAATGTTAATACAGGATTTCGACTTAGAACGATCTAATTCTTCAATGAAATTTATGAATTTTATTAGAACGATCTTATTTGAATAAGAGATATGTGTAAACACAAGACATTCGGGTCGTCTGACGGGATGATCTCTAGTTAGCTTCAGAAAACTCACATGAAATCTGTTAATGACATGATGCTCAATGACAAGCGCAACAGGCGTCTCAATTAACGTCATGACGAGATACTGTACAGGTGTAAACTTGCCAAGCATCGCTCCCATTGAGATCAGCACAGTGGCCGCCGAGAAATCAGCACTGAGAAGCCTGTAAACAAGTGACCAGTGTTCTTTCTACTTACTTTCTCTAATATGAAAATTTTCAATTACTGAAAGTTATTTAACTTCAGATTTTGAACGACCTAAAGATGCTGGTAGCATATCGCTTGTCAACTACCTCCTGTCGTCCCGTCGATTGTCGAGTGACTCTTGCCAACGTCAACAACCGTTCAACTTTTCTCTGTCGTGGGCAGGAGTGTCCCAGTAGGCTCTGCTTGCTCTATGAACTCGTTAGACACCGTACCTTTTTTAGAGCCCTCGTGAAGAACTCTGATCACCGGGTCGGCGGTCTTTCTGCGGCACGCAGTGTGACATGCCGAGGAATAGAGTCAGTAAAACCTTGTCTCCGAGTGTTCATCGTTGGCAAAGGTCAGAGCTTCGGATGCGTTCCCTCACTTGCGTGATATGAGGTGCTCCTGGCATCGTACTTTCGAATGCGCGTTCAACAACGTTGAGCGACCCATCGTCTTGAGAATGTAGAGAAAAGCTTTCGGGCATACATATTAAGCCAGAACGCACCATGGAATTGAAAAGACGGTACAGAGTCAGGCTTTGTTCTGTTCATTCCATCGTCGGCACCTTCGAAAGTTTCCTAAGCCGATCACTTTTTCCTGTTCATCTCTGGAGCTAGGCCATTCATAATATTGATTTCTTAACCTGATGAACGTAGCTGGAGATTTTGGAGATATTCATTCACTGAGATGAATGTGGCATACAAAACTGATCCGCTCTTCACAAACGTCGTTTTTGTGAGATTTATTTCAAAAGCGAAGAGATTTCCCATAGATGCTGTCTAAGTTAGCAAGCATTCTTTAAGCCTGGCTAATGCTTAGTATAATTATTATGAGGGCGAAGTCATCAGCAAAGCGAAGAAAACCATCAACTTCCACTCCATGCTGTCCCATTCCAATGTTCGCATGACGTTCTCGAGGGTGGAGATAAATAATTTTTGCGAAATGGTATCGCCTTGGCCAACTCCTCTTTTGACGTCGACGTTAATATCGTTGTAGAATGGTGAAATTTTTGTTGTGAAATTTTTGTACAGCTCACGAAAAATGTTTATGTACTGAGTAGAGACTCCTTGACTGTCAATGGCTTCCATGACTACTTCTACCTCAGTTAAGTCAAAGTCCAATTTTAAATCGAGGAAAGTGAGATAGAACGGTTTTTTGTACTCTCAGGATACTTCAGAGAGTCTTGTTATCGTGTGGGTGTGATCCATCGTAGTGAATCCTTTTGGACACATTGCTTGCTCACCTCGTTGTTTTTCGTCCAGTATTCTGACGAATCTTTTTGGGATGGTTTGAGCAAATACTTTGTAGACGACAGAGACGCAACAGATTAGGCGATAGTTGTCGATCCTAGCCGTCACCTTTCGTGAACAATAATGCAGTCTAACTGGTCTTCCATCGAATAGCAACCTTGCATTCTGACATGTAATGTGTGAAGAGAACGGTCATTGAGCTTATGACTGGTCGAGGACTGGCGGTGGGTTGTTCAGGTGTTTAGGTTTTATCTTGTCCGGACTAGGTGTTATTTGACTCATTACCGAAAAAATGGCATCTCTGGTTTTGGAAATAAGGCTTGGAAGGATGTACCTCATTTTACACATGGGCAACAGAGCGTGGCTATTAAGAAGATCCGAGTAGTAGAAGTGAACGAATTTCTCCATTGTCTTTTTGGAACCTGTAACTGTCCTGTCTGGACATCGGAGTACAAAAAGGAGTTAGTTTTGTTATTGGCAAAACTTCGGTGGGGCTCTGCGAATGCTCCTTACAGTTTTTGAATCTTAGACCATAACCGTTGTTCTTCTCTCCTCAAAATCTTCTTTTATCACTTGCCTTCATTATTTTGCAAATTCGGACGTTAGTTGGCGGTTGCCTGCAACTAGTACGATTCCACGCTGGCGTATCAGTTCGAGCATTTCTGGAGACAAATTTCTCTTCGTGACTTTTGAACTTTCGGCTTTCAAAGCGCTAACGTTGAGATATTAAGTGGACCAATTGTGTTTCTCGTCGTTGGTGTTAAGAAAGGCATTTTCTCAGCGACCGGCTAATAAACTGAAAAATCCCAGTTTGTAGTGGATTTAGGAGTTCTTTTTCGAATTTGGCGCCTTTTTTCTCTTTTCGCAATAATGAAATATGGCAAGAAGGAAAAGGTGGTTTGGTCCCTTGTAAAATTTTAGACCATTAAAGACATCGATTTGGGAAAACCTTCGATTTACTATGATGTGGTTTATTTTGTTATGGTTCTGCTTTTTTGGCCACTCCTAGTGCAGCACTGACATCGAGATTTCTGTAATTGTGAGTTACCATCTTGATCACTATGACAACCTCGGACAGCGGCATATCCTGCTCGTTTCATTCTAATCTGTCTCTTTCAAA
>MQTX01000070.1:993154-1072222 GCA_009735665.1 Angiostrongylus cantonensis
AAGGTCATCATTGGAGATTTCAATGCCAAGATCGGACCAAGAAGATCGTCTGAGGAACGTCACATTGGGACCCACGGATTAGAATGGAGCGAACAAGGTGAGCGGCTCTCTGAGTTTATCATGGCGACCAAGACCATCCATGGTAACTCGCAAATCCAGAAGCCTCACCGTCAACGATCACCTGTATCACCTGTAGTCCCGTTGATCGAGTGACTCGAGCGGGCGCCAGTAAATCCTCCATTTTCCCCGTCTAAAATTTTAGACCATTAAAGACATCGATTTGGGAAAACCTTCGATTTACTATGATGTGGTTTATTTTGTTATGGTTCTGCTTTTTTGGCCACTCCTAGTGCAGCACTGACATCGAGATTTCTGTAATTGTGAGTTACCATCTTGATCACTATGACAACCTCGGACAGCGGCATATCCTGCTCGTTTCATTCTAATCTGTCTCTTTCAAAGCGACGCTCTTCAGATGATCTACTTGGTCCTTCCCTAGCGTTAAAATCTCCAATGATACCCTTGACGAAGACATGGTCTTCCTTGTAAAATTTTTCCAAGTTAACCTTTTATTTCCTGCCTACTTTAATTTTTTCGCGGCAGAGTCTGCTGTGAATTACAGCCACAACGATGCTGACATAATCGCAAAACGTGTATGTTGGGCCAACCCTTTCCGGGGGCTTGCACATTACACACTGCGCCACGGAGGCCCTAGCGATTCTCTGAGCAAGTTCTCTACCTAATATTGCCATCAGCCATCACCAATAGGACTCACATAAGCTAAGGCTGTAATCGAAATCACAATGTTATCCTTTTACTTTCTGCCTACTACAATTTTTTCTGGCAAGATATGATGTGAATTAATAGTTGTAATGCACAAGCATCGTTGTGGTTGTAATTTAAACCACATCAATCCCGCTGATGTGTGATTGCTGTTGGCAGCGTTAGGTAGAAAGCTAGCTGGAAAGATCGTAGAGCAAGCGCTTCCGTGGAGCCGTGTGTAATGAGCGAGCCTAATGAAATGGAAATCGTGGTTCGATCTGGACTAGGGTCAAAGTTTTGCGAATATCTCGGCATCGTTGTGGTTGTACTTCTTCAAATCTAAATAAAGTGCTTCGATATCTTCTTCATCGAAGTTTGATTTCGGTGCATAGATGACGAGTATTACCAATACCATTACCGCTCACATCTCTTCAACTGTAAATGTCTGATTCGGGTTATTGGTTCATCGGAGGAATCGATATTTATGGCCAATCTTCTGTTGCAGGGTGCGTGTGGCGCAGTGGTTGGAGGCGCCACTGCGACACGCACGTGGAATCGATCCTGCGCCCATGGCCCACCAAGCCTTCCATCCCTCCGGGGTCGGCAAATTGGTACCAGACTTGTCAGGGAGGATAGCAGCACTAGTTAGAGCTTTTATACTTTAATCTTCTGTTGACGAATACACAAACTGTACCGGTGGGTGGGCCATGGGCGCATTTCACGTGCACGCCGCAGTGGCGCCTCCAACCACTGCGCCACACGATTTTAATACAAGTAGCTGAAAACGGTCAAACGCTTCGCTCAATAAACCGTTTGTGATGATACTCCATTCGATGGTGAAGCAGGCCAACAGCATGTTCACAGACACCGCCGAGTAACCATAACGCTAAACATTTGTTAAAAGATATTACTGTTTCTTATTGACAATTTTAGCTAAACACTTTTATGATAATCGAACTGCTGATCGATTCTGATAAGTCGAAAAATGTCGCTAAAAAAAGATCGATCATTCCCCACCTTCAGAAATGTCATTAGAAATCCGAAGCCGACGAAAATCATCACATGTGTGTCTTGGAACACTAAAATTTCGAATGAAACGATAATGTAGGCATAAAAGTAGGATGGGCAATTTTATAATCTTCGAAAATCGATAAATCGATTTTAGACAGAGCAAATCACTTGGATATTTTGTCGTCATGTAGTCGGAGTCTTCAGAACCACTGGGCATTGCATCCGAGTCATATTTCGCGAATAAACCAAACAACACCATAAATATTGTCTGAAACAGCAATAGTTTTGATGTAGATCAAATTATTATGAAATTCTACTTTATACGTTGTGAGAAATAACCTTAAGAAACTACCTTCGTGGTGAAATTCTAGCCAAAAAAAGAGAAAAGGAGGTTCTTTAGGTATCGACGGTCTTTTCAAATTTTAGCTTAGCCTATTTTTGTTACTAATTTTAGCCTGAATGTCCTTGTTTCATCAAAAAAATTATGCGGTTAAGAAATAGCGCCTCTATTCGCACATGGCAGTAATATATATGTAACCTCCGGACTTTTACAAAGACATCAATTATAATAACACTTTTTTTTGAAAATTTAAAAACCGCGAATTTTAAATTTAGCTGAAAATCTGCAGCGGGCATTTTTTCCATTTTTTTTCAACTGATTTTTTTCATTCAGTTATTTGGTATTAGATCTGAACCATTGTTTTTACTTTTACCTGACAAGCAACTATCACTACGGTGAATTGGTGCTTCTGGAATACGGACGCCATCCTCGGATCCCTGAAAAATGACAATTTAAAAGATTTTCCGAAATAAAAAGCTTTTTTTTCGAATTTCTTGAGTTAAACGAAATAGCAGATAAAGCACTGAATGCAGCTAAAACTGAGGTACTAATCCATAGAGCCGTCAATGACGCAGAAAAGACTCAACAACGACGGCCGTTCAGATGTCTGTGAAGAGGTGACTACTTTTTTAAAACATCAATTCCAGTATTTTAAGGGACCTCATAGACCACTGAATAGTAGACAGTTCTGTTAACCCCGTCTGTCCTGAGAGGTCTTCCATCATTCGCCAGCGCTGTTTGTCCATCGCCGTCGACGTGGTGAAAATTGCTACATTCTTAAAATGTTTGCATTTCTCTCGAAGTGAAGTAATAAATGGATTTACAGCAACTTAGAGTTACCTATTTGATATATGAACGATCGAATTGGAGAGAAAAGCCCAAGGTCAAAGTGAACAAAGAGATCAGGTCTGTCTCTCGAAGAGTAAGAGGTAGGTTCAGAGAATTCGATAAAATGAGCAAAATTTTTGCAGTTAAATAGGTTTCGGCTCTAAACCAACTGTTTGCAAAATTAAAGCAAAAAAAAACCGAAGTGGAATCTAAGAATCTGTGATAAGAAAGCATCTTACCGAAGAAATGCTAAATAGAACAGTACGATGTTTCCTGGCAACGTCTACTAGAAGTTCCTCCTAGTTTTCCAGAATTTCAAAAAAAAGCTATTGATCCCGAGTGTTTCTTTTCAAAATAAAGCACCCTCATGATGATCATCCCAAACCATGGTATTGATAAAATTCGGTCGAGACTCGAACAACTTTCGAACTTTACTAAATATTCACAAGGCAGATAGACGGCTGAGTGGCTGAGAATCTGTGATCCTAAACTGTCCGCTCGTCTATTGTCTTAACACGCTAAACGAGGCGAAGGAACGGAAACTGCTTATAAAGAAAAACTCTGAAGCGCTTAAATGTATTCGAGTTTCATTGTCATTAACAGATACAAACAAATTCTTAAGAGGTTGCCGATGCTCGTAATATGAGGATTCACTCACCGTCTCACATCCCACCAAGATTGCACAAAACTGTAATCATTCGGGGCAGACCTTGGCCAGGCTGACCGGAGGATTCCAAGGAATCCCAATGGCTTAACCAGTGAATCTCCGAAAAATGGAGACTATGCTGGGGCCCGAACAACCAATGAGGATGGGTCATTCAAGTAAAAAATAAGTTTGGTTAAAGTAGCTTCAGTGCCATATTGCGAATGATCATACTTACTTGATACTTGATACTTGAGTAGCCCGTTCTCACTGGTTACGCGGTTTCCAGCATAATCTCTATTTTTCGGAGATTTGCTAGTTAAACCATAATGGTTCTCTGGAGTCTCGAGGTTAGCCTTTAATCTGCCACTTTAAGCAAACATGCTTTTGAATTTCAGTTCACTGTTATAAATTTGGCCAAATTATAGATGGATGCAATGATGAATCGCTGTTGCAAAACTAGAAACATGCAGAACGCACTAGAAGTCATTGAACGGATCACATCGTTCAATGAGTCTTTCGTCTTAAACCTGAATGTCCTCTTGATAACCTTCGTGTCCTGATCTCTCATCCTTACTATTGTTGCAGAATGTTCTCGTGATAATTGTTATTTTGTCTCTTTTTCCGCATAACTTTCAAACTGCATTAAACTTGCAACGATCTCATGGTGTTGCAATCGGGCTTTCTTTGTATGTTGCGCATCCTTCTTCCAGATAACTTTATCGTTCTTAGTGAAAATCGTCACTCCGATGATAAAGAAGTTCGAGATACAGGAGACCGTAACGGGAAACATCCTACCGTACTCTTTGGCGGGTAACAAGATCTTAGCGTGAATTAGCGCAGTGTTTTAATTTCTCCTGCAATATGCTTGGCTGGAGTTTTCAACATCTTGTCTGTGGTTGGAAATGATTAGCTCGCGATGGAACCTACTAATGAAGGATCTCAGAAGCAAGTTCCATTGGGTGCTTCACTCTTGGCATGCATACAAACACACGTTCTTGGTAGGTTTGAATCGCCACCTGCTCCATGTTATTTTTAACAGGGGTAAATTCCAAATACGGCATGAAATAAACTAACACGTACATGGAGGGCTATTTTTTGAGCTACACACAATTTCATCGCCTTATGAATGGAAAACAACGACGGACATGTTCTGGTGGATGAATGAAAATGTACAGTGTAATGCTCACAAATCAATGCATTAATGGACCTTCAGCTGCCTCGACAGTTGCCAAAGACTCCGAAAACCAATGAGAAGAAATAGCATGATGATGCCTAAGCGATGACTGTTACCGTGCTTTAGGATCAAAATATTATGCGGGCTTAATGCTACTAGGCTAGGGTGAGGAGAACTAGATTGCCTAAATATTTCCATCTTTGGATGACTTTCCTCCTAACAACAAGGACCAGTGACTACCTATGGTGAAAATGCTGAAACGTCCTAGCATGGCAATAACGGCAGTTCAGTGTTAAATCAGAATTCAATATGTAGATAAAAGTTAGAATGTCGGGTGCTCAAGCTTCATTTAAGCTCACACATGAACCACGTATACATTCATGAACGACGATTGTAAAAGAGACGATCTCCCGTATTAATGTAAAGTAGAAGACAACAAACTGAATTGAAGAATGTTGTTGGTTTCATTAAACGTGATACTGATCATCAAAGCATTTTACACGTACTTAATAATGCTTAAAATAATCAATCGTTATGCACACATATAAGGAAATGCAGCAATAGGAGGTGCTCAAGGACTGGCCTCAGTGAGAACCCGAAGAAAAAGATGTGAATCAATCGAAGCGTTCTACATGGACTTGGAGAGGAGAGACGATCTCCCGTATTAATGTAAAGTAGAAGACAACAAACTGAATTGAAGAATGTTGTTGGTTTCATTAAACGTGATACTGATCATCAAAGCATTTTACACGTACTTAATAATGCTTAAAATAATCAATCGTTATGCACACATATAAGGAAATGCAGCAATAGGAGGTGCTCAAGGACTGGCCTCAGTGAGAACGGACCCTGTTCAATACGCCTCAGCAATCACGGCAACAACGAAATCAAACTGTAACCCCGATATTTGCACAACCAAGGCGAAATTTTATTAATTATTGTGATTGTTTAGCTAAACACCAAAACCTTGGTGTTTTCAAACACTAGGAAATCAGCCCAAGAAAATATTACAGCTTAAACAATATTGTTGGCCGTATTTTTATTAGCGTTGGTGAACTCGTAACTCTAAAATAGTACGAGATAGAAGAATGACTTTTAAACTGTAAAAATCGATCCATTGAATATTTGGTTATTTGATCAAAACGATCAAGGATGCTCTAGAGTTCACTTTCTATATACTACTATCACGCGTCCACGGATCTCCCTCATATGAGGGATCTCGAGCTGGTTAGTCGCGAGGCTACGTGGCGAGTCCCCAGGTGGCGGATAGGGGGTTAATCGCGGAACAAAAGCGACCTTTGCTTCCCTGAGACGCAGGTGGATCCAGGGGATGGACTCCCTGTTTCTGCTGCGCCGATTTGGTAAATACTTTCGTATTCGCTAGGCGTATTCATGCATGCGTGTGTGGGTGCGTTCTCGCTTTATGCGGTTTGAATTCTACGAGTCAGTTCGGCCAAAAGCCTGCAATCAAGTGACAGGGAAGTATATGGGAGGCGGTTAGGAGTCGCCTCCAACAAATAAGCTCCATGTCCACTCTAGACGTAGGCGATGTCGGCGTTCTCGTCAATACGAGTTTTTCCATGAACATCGATTCATTCGAACAGCTTACAATCAGGGAAGCAAAGGTCGCTTTTGGTCCACGATTAACCCCCTATCCGCCACATGGGGACGCGCCACGTAGCCTCGCGATTAACCGGCTCGAGATCCCTCATATGAGGGAGATCCGTGGACCGTCCGTGATCCGTGAGATTCCAACCGTCAACGATGGACGTGGGAGTCTCCCAATGGACAGTAAGTACCATAACGAAATAGACCACATCATAGTAAATAGGAAGTTTTGCCTAACCGATATTGCTGTTATCCCAAAATTTTACACGGGATCAGACCACCGTCTCCTACGTGCAAGATTTTATTTTTCACGTAAAGGAGAAAAAGCTGCTAAATTCAAAAACCGTAGTTCCAGAACCACCACAAACTGGAACTTATTCAACTCATTAGTCGGCTGTTGGGAAGATGCCGAAAAATTTCACAACCAAAATTTCTCTATTCTACAACGATATCAACGTTGAGGTCAAAAGAGGAGTCAGGCAGGGCGATACCATTTCGCCAAAATTATTTACCGCCACGCTCCAGAACGTCATGCGAGCATTGGAATGGGATAATATGGAAGTGAAAATCGATGGTCAGCAGATACATCACCTTTGCTTTGCTTATGATATCGTTCTTATAACACCAGACATTAGTCAAGCGGAACGAATGCTTGCGGACTTTGATAAAGCGTGTGGAATGATTGGTCTTCGACTAAATCTGAAGAAAACGATGTTCATGAAGAACGGATTGGTTTCGTTTGCCCCATTCACGCTCAGCGCAACGAATATCTCCGAATGCTTCAGTTGTGTCTATCTAGGTCGGCAAATCAATATGATGAACGACTTAGCCCCAGAGCTGAGCAGAAGCAAACGAGCCGCTTGGGGAACTTTCAAGAGCATCGAGGATGTAGTGAAAAGAACAAAGAACACCAGACTCCGTGCCCACCTTTTCCACTCAACGGTTCTTCCTGCCCTAACGTATGCGTCAGAAACTTGGTCGCTACTTAAGCAGGATGAAAGAACACTCAGCGACAGAATTCACATGGAGTCGTAGCACATTACGATTGCATGTGAATTCTGTGCGGTTGGTCTCCACTAGACATACTCAGTGGAAGCCTCATAGAAAGCGGCTCTGAGGAAGTCGAAGTCCGCCGAAGCGTCAGCTTATTTGTAAATAAAGAATAATAATAACACGTCGCGTTTGTTTAACAAGAATACGAAAAATTACTTGGTCAATACCGAGGTTAATAGAAAGTCGGTCATGGAAGATGCTAGGAGTATCCCGTTTCACACAATAGGGGATGGGATCCGACCTACGTCAACAATCGAAAACCAAAGATGCCGTTCTATACACCAAACAGTCGAAGATAAGGTGGGCCGGACACGTAATGCGTATGAATGATAACCGATGGACAAGGGCTGTTAGTGACTGGATTCCTCGGGATGTCAAACGTACTGCAGGAAGACCACCGACCCGATGGTCAGAGTTCTTCACGAAAAGCCTGGAAGAAAGATATGATGCTCGACGAGTTTTTAAAGCGAGGAGAACCCACTGGGCTACTCTTGGACGCAATACTGAAAAATGGAGAATTTACTGGCGCCCGCTCGAGTCATTCGACGATCAACGGGCCTACAGGTGATACAGGTGATACTATCACACGTATAACTGACGTTATTGGAGATTTTGCACAGCTCTCAAGTACTTTGATGCAGCTCTCAAAATAAGAAGTTCGAAGAGAAAAACCTTCTAACAAACAGTTTTCAGTGATAATCTATCAAGTGAATTTCCCATGATAACGAAAGAAGCCTTAGGAGCAGAAACGATGGCAAAACACGAGGAAGTAGAAAACTATAGGAATAAGATGCAAGAAGCCCACTGATTGGCGGAGAAGTTGTGTTTGTTAAGAATCCGACAAGGTTGTGAGGAAAAGAATGAAAAGTTAGGTGAAGTGGTGGAATTTGTTTAATCTGAATAAAAAAAGACACTATTTCCTTTCATTCGTGTCTTCTCTTTCTTCACGATTCGTTCCTGGCTCCACGTGAATTGATGGAGGCCCACGTGGCATTGTTCGCCGGATAAATTAAAATATGGAGATACATCAGATTACTAGCAAAAAAATACAAAAATCTTGTAAGATCAAAAAGATACCAAACAGCTTTGCTTATGGTCTCGATTTCATATGCAATCTCAACTGGTAGTAGTGAAGCGCTTATCGGTTCCCACCGCGTAGCAGAGTTGCCAAGTAAGCTTATGGACCCAAAGACCACTAAGCTTTTGTTATGAAAAACTTTGTCTTCACATTCCTTTTCGGTGATCTCCAGGAGCACATCTGAGAGTTTTGTTGAAGTTGGCTCGAAATCTTTTCCTTTATCGACTTCTTAATCAGTCAATTGCGTTTATCTATGCTTTTGCTAAAATCGTCGTGCAGAATAACCACAGTCACTTCCATTAATACACTGTCCTACATAAGGAAAAAAGCCTGCCATGAATTCCTATTCACTTCAAGCTCTTCAAATTACTACTTTTGGGATTTAGCTGTCAGTTACAGATCGAAAAATGTTGGGTTGTTTCTCTATTCAACTAGAGTCAGTAAAGGATGAAAAGGATAAAGCTCACGGCGTTGATAAATCCCTGGGAATGAAGCCATGCATACGACTTCACTAAGGATCGTTAGAAATGACTGAATGCATATCTGGCCTTCACAATGACTCGCGGTGGCGTACTGATATATCGAGCCAGTGTCGCTATCCTCCCAGACAAGTTTGGTACCACTTTTCCGACCCCAGAAGGATGAAAGGCTTGGTGAGCCATAGGCGCTGGAATCAATTACTCGCGTGTGCCGCAGTGGCGCCTCCAACCACGTACGTCGGTATTGGAATAAAAATAAACTCACTTTTGAGAGACGAATGAGGTATGGGCGAAAGAATAGTACTTTATAACAGAACTTTTTAGGGAACAGAATTTGCTATCAGAATTCTTAACTGGTGAATGAAGCGTGTTTTGTTTGCTTCCCACTCTTTGTCTTATCAACGCGCACATTTGCGATATTTGCTAGAAGAAACTATGCTGAGATTGGTTTGGATCCTTAAGTGATTGAAGATTCCTTTGCAATTTGCATACGTGGAA
Source organism: Angiostrongylus cantonensis (assembly GCA_009735665.1). Classification (NCBI taxonomy): domain Eukaryota; kingdom Metazoa; phylum Nematoda; class Chromadorea; order Rhabditida; family Metastrongylidae; genus Angiostrongylus; species Angiostrongylus cantonensis. The sequence continues at coordinate 1,002,632 of MQTX01000070.1, forward strand.
CTTTGCTAGAAGAAACTATGCTGAGATTGGTTTGCATCCTTAAGTGATTGAAGATTCCTTTGCAATTTGCATACGTGGAAGTATAGATAATTGAATGCCAATTGTGTAGCTTTCTAGAATTTTCTATGTTCTTGATGAGCACACAGAGGGCTGTTACAGCAACATTCCTCCCACAACGTTTCTAACGTTGCTAACGTTTCGACGGATTTCACCACCTTGAGAGCGTGGACAAGTTATGGTGATGTGCAATCAGGGTTAATAAAATATTTTCATAGAGCAAAAAAGACCTTCAACCTAAATTTCAGCTTTATTATAAACACTATAGTACAGTTTTCTAGGAGACTTCTGACTAGTGATGGAAAACAGTGAAACAGCTTACAGGAGCCCCTGTCACGTTAAACGAGTAGTCAGAGACATTCTGCGAGAACACTGGTGAAAACGAAGCAGTCCCGCTTGCCCATATCTAGGTTTTTAGAGTTTGCCCAAATCGCCGCCGGTTACAAATACTTTCATAGAGCAAAAAAGACCTTCAACCTAAATTTCAGCTTTATTATAAACACTATAGTACAGTTTTCTAGGAGACTTCTGACTAGTGATGGAAAACAGTGAAACAGCTTACAGGAGCCCCTGTCACGTTAAACGAGTAGTCAGAGACATTCTGCGAGAACACTGGTGAAAACGAAGCAGTCCCGCTTGCCCATATCTAGGTTTTTAGAGTTTGCCCAAATCGCCGCCGGTTATCTCCGTTATGTCTCCGTGTCCTGTGCGCTCCTAACGGACATCTTGTTCAACTTTATGTTCGCTGAAGAAATGCCTTGTTATACGGAATACAACCAATCTACATGCTTCTCCAATGTATTCGTCCACTCATGCTTTATAAGGGATCACATCGTATCGAAGCTCTTACGGTCAGTGTCTGTACCGTCATGACACATTCGAAAGTTTTTATTGCACGTAGACAGTCGTACAGGCGGGTACGAACTAGCCGTTGTTTTAGAATGTCCGGTGATATTTCGATCACTACAGTGGGGAACGAACGCGCTATTACCCTTTTTGAGGGCTAACGCGTTCACCACTGCACTATGGGGGTCCATCGTTTAGCCTGTCTCTCGGCTAATTCTAGCGATCACTGCCATCAGGAATCACCCGTCAACGGGATTGATCTGGGGAGCCCAAATCGACACTGAACACAGCAAAGCTGACGATGTAGCTGAAATCAAAATGCTAACTTTTTATTGGCTGCCTAGTACAATTTTTTCACGGCAGGGCATAATGAGAAACTCAACCACAGTGATTGCTGTTGTATTTCGCATTTTTCCCTGCCGTGAAAAAGAAATTATGGTAGGCAGCAAATAAAAAGTTAGCACTGTATCACTGTTGCCGAATTCTCTACATCCGCCCTTTTTAAGCTTCGTTTTCTAGCTGTACTAGCTTTGCTGAAGATGGAGGTCAGCTGGTGGCGCAAGTTGTCAGCAATGAAAAATTGCATTATAAATCTGTCATCGGAAATTTGGAACAAGTCAACTAAATAACAATGGAAACCGTTTTGCAAGACTTCTGTCTGCAGCACGCCTTTCCTCTCATAGGAACTACTTTTTCCTGAACAAAGTCGTCGCTTGATATGGGAGACTCCTAACGACACGACTCATGTTGTGATTCTCAAGAGCTGAATATGGTTCCTATTTGACAGATCGGTAGTCACATCATTCTAAGAAAATGTGCTGGGATCCACATTACTTGCGAAGATAGGCCACCTAAGTATCGAAGTAAGAGGCCAGGCTAAACAGGGCTGCCCCTTCGCTTGGATCACTTGAGGTAGCGGTATTTCCTTTAAATCTATATTGAGCGGTTACTATTGTGTAACCATTCGAAATGTCACCTTGCAGCTCCAAGTTTAGAGATCTCTCCTTCTGCTTTCTTCTATTGCACACACTGGTGGCGTTTCGAAGAATGTTTCTCACAAGTTATTTGAGCGCGAAAGATGAGAGGAGAGGTAACTAACCAGTATCTTTTCATTACTTGGTCATCGGTACCACTTTGTGATGGTAGCCGTTTTCGGATTAGTTGATTTGAACGTCCAAAAATAAAGACACTTTTCTTTCGGTTTCTGTGGAGTAAATTTAAGGTACTCTGGCTGCTGATCCAACAACTCAAAACATTTGTCCACCTTTTCTGGTGTGGAGGATATGATCATGACAAGACAAAACAAATTAGTGGCCAGACAATGAGCACTGGAGCTTCCATTTTAAACATGAACGCAATGACAGGTCTTGCTGCTAGCCGCTGTTCTATGCCTTCTCATTTGTGCGAAATATTTCCTGGACCATTAAAAGATTGAACAATTTTGGCAGTCTTTTAAAGGAGCTATCCAAAATTTTGACAATTTCCCGTGATTTGACTCGAATGAATTCTTACCAACATGCATTAATACCTATCATTCATTTGTAATTTTTTTAAAAAAATGTGGTACTGACTGTTTACTCGCAGCTTTTCTTAGCGTTACCCAGAAGTGGAGTTGTTCCCTCCTCTCCCTTATCGTAGACGAGTTTGTTAAATGATAAATGTGGCTGTGTTGTCCGAGCCATGCAATCATTTTCAACTCCTGCGGGAGAGAAACGACACCAACGTAATATAGAAGTATGACCAAAGAACGGTGAATGTATGTTTGAAGGTTGCAACATATAGCGATGTTTGCGATAAGAGCTCACTCCTTTGATAAATCTTAGGCTTTAAATATCACTTGTAAAAGTTATCGCTAATGAGCTGGTACTAGAACATTAATTTAACCTTTGTTCAATGTTTCAACGGATTTCGTTTACATCCAATTTAGAAGATCGAAGAGTTTCGAAAACATCACAAAAGTTCCGCGTCGTTGTCTTTTGGTTTGTAGACTTTAAACTTTGAAGATTGTGAGATGGAGTCGCACGATAAGATTTTCAAGGTAACACTTCTATGCTTAGCTGGTTTCCAATCTCGTCTAGGGGAATCGTATACATTCAATGTGAACTCTATCCGAACGATTACACTTCGACTAAAAACTGAACTACCAATACGAGGTCAATTTGGGAGTTTCACGACGAGTAGACGAATGCTTTTGTTTTAATGTTTATTTTTTGGAGGTCATTTTTGCTCTTCGTATTTGAAAAACAGGTGATTGAATCGATTACGAGTGTTTGCAGCCTCAATCTCAATGAACACGAAATCCACCGAAATATCATGAGGATTGGATAAGATTTTCAAGGTAACACTTCTATGCTTAGCTGGTTTCCAATCTCGTCTAGGGGAATCGTATGCATTCAATGTGAACTCTATACGAACGAACACTTCGACTAAAAACTGAACTACCAATACGAGGTCAATTTGGGAGTTTCACGACGAGTAGACGAATGCTTTTGTTTTAATGTTTATTTTTTGGAGGTCATTTTTGCTCTTCGTATTTGAAAAACAGGTGATTGAATCGATTACGAGTGTTTGCAGCCTCAATCTCAATGAACACGAAATCCACCGAAATATCATGAGGATTGAAACAAGTATTGTATTTTCAAGTTCATCCCCACTTACTCTAATACAAAAACTTGGCAACTATCGATGAGAAGTTGTTGTTGAGAATTGTTCACGGTGCAGACTAGCACTTAACACCATAATCACTACTGTTATCATTGCAAGACTTGATACGAGATTGAGGTTTTCTTGACAAGTACACACGAGGTTGCTCCTTTACTCCTTATTCACAAAAGAAAACTGAAATTTCGGCAGATTTCGCTTTTTTGAGAACCTAGGAAGGTTAAGATGACTGCAATCCACCCACCCAAAGACCTCCATAACCCCTACAGAGAAAAAGCTAAACCTAGCTTTCATTCACATTACTTACTTACTTACTTACTTACTTATTTACTCGATATTTGGACGGTCTGTCGTCACTGGTTGTGCGGGCCCCAGCATAATCTCTATTTTTCAGAGATTTGCTGAATTAGCAATTGTAGTTCGCTGGAATCCTGAGGTTAGCCTGGCGAAAGTCAGCCCCAGTTCCTCACCACCACAGGCAGTCGCACCCCTTGTGGATCAGAGGGAGATTTGCCATCATACGACTTTGATACGTGGATGGAGATGGGTCCTGGTATTCGTTTCTCTTAGAAGGCTTCCTGATGGAAACGTGGTACTCCTTCTCGGCTTGGGAGAGCCTACCAAGGGGATGAATCACCTCCCTGTACATCGCAGTCCGACACTTAACAACACCTCCCAGCCACGACGAGGCAGTAAACCGTTGGTAGGCTCATTCGCATTAGAGACAAAATATAATCACTCACCGCTTTCTGTGAGTTTTCCACTGAGCATTCCACTTGAAGACAGAAAATCCAGATTTTTAACGTTAACGTATTTGGAACTTTCATAAGAGGCATAATTTTGGCGCTGAAAGTATTCATCTACCAAGTTAAAGAGCTCAGGTGTGCTACTTCAGTAAAGAACTAAAATTCTTAATGTTCCACCAGCGAATGTTTTGAAAAGCTACTCAGTATGTAGCTTTCGCTCCACAGCATTCTTTCTACATGGAACTTTCGATCAACGTATTTTAAAGCTAAAAAATAGTTACGGATTTTTATTAGTTATGCCTTGTATAGAAAAATTTGCCAATCACTTGTCGTGTTAGGTGGTACCTTTGCATGTAAATCTGCTGCGTGCTTAGCAAGGGCTTGTTCCCATCTGAAGTCACTCAAAGTAGAGGGAAATTTTATATTTCAGTTTCAAAACCTAAGTCAGAACTATTTAATTCGCAGAGACCGCCATTTCGAAAGAAACTATTCATGCGATGGCAGACCTCTGACTGATGAACAAGTACCGATGACAACCAATGGTGACAACCCGGAAAACATTATGGCGTGAGCACCTCAGGACTTCACTAGGTAAGCAGCAGACATAGCAGTTAGATTGAAAATTTGTTAAGTGCTTCGAGAATCTCCATGAAGACAGACCATTCAATTGCATTTGAGCAACAATAATGCAAGTTGATGACCATTACTGACAGACTTCAACGTAAAGATTTTACTTGCAAAAGTGAAAATAAACGGATTTTAGTAGATTTTTAAATTGGAAAAAGTCGGAAGAAAGTCACTTACTGATGGTCAGACGAATCGGATATCTTGCAAACAAATTTCTCACTGCCGTGTTCAGTGTCTCTTCCTGAAAACATTCCCCATTCAGAAGCTTGCTTAGACAAAGTGAATTCCAATGTTTTAGTTTTATTATACAACAAAAATAATTCCTCTCAACGGTTTCCCTTCAAAACTATTCGAGTGGCCATTTTCAGCACCTGGGATGGAATGACCACAAGTTATGCATGCTTTCCTTTCTTTTTTTTATTCTTAATCTGTTTTTACATCACAACAAAATCATCAATCTTGAAGGCCTCGGGATTTGTATCTGGAAGCTCAGCAAATAGCACACTTATGCCGCAAAGCGCTGTTATTGTGGAAAATCCTAGTGACAAGCTTACAATCTTTCTTCTTAAAGACTGACGTGAAAACCTCAGAACAACATGATTCGTTTATTAGTAGTAGACGAGTGCAGTAATAGACGTACTAAGCTCTGATAAATAATCTCCCTGGAGTCCTGAGATGGCTTAGCCGAAACGTCCCCACTTGAAGCGCAAAGAGTGAACCTTTCTCAAGCAACTCGTTGCTAATTTCCCGACCACATAGGGACAAAGGATTGGTACTGCCACTGTGCTACGCCTAAGAAGAAAGCCACTGAGAAAAAACACGCATCAAAACTAATAACTGAATTGCTGCATCGACTTGAATCAACGGGCCACTATATTTCTGTTTATTCTGAGCTTTTTCTTCGGAAATATACTTTTGTACTTTTTAAAGATTACAGTTGCCCGTTAGTCTTTCCTTTCTGTTTCTTTGCACTTACTTTTTATTGCTTTTTATATTCCACATATTTCGTAAAATCTCAATCCGACAGTTTCTCTCACTCTCCTTTTCCTATTTCTTCACTATTTCTTCAAAACATTGGAAGTTCACTCTTAGCTGGGCTTTCTAATAAGGAGATGTCTAGGTGCTGAGATGAATTTTTTGAAAGTACTTTATATGTCGAAAATAAAGGCTTGATACTGAGAAGCACTCTAAAGACAACCACAATGATGCTGAAATATGAACAAAATTTGGAACCTCAGGTGTGCTCCGGACCCGTGATTACCCATTCAGAGAGCTCACGTTTTACCCACAGTACCAACCGACGTTTCTCATATAGGCCACTGTACTGACGTAAAAGTGAGACATTATCTGCTGATATGTTCATTTTCCAAAATTTACTGCAGGCCGTTCTTTTTTACCTTCTTGTGTTTCGATAGTGTTGTGGCGTTCTCGAGCCATACTGTCTGGTGTGTTAGGAGGCATACCTCTGAAGAAAACAAAATAAATGCTGAAAAGGATGAAAAGGTGGGAATATCAACGCGAATATCTGGCAACACCAGATCTCCTTTCACTGGTCAATTCGAGAGAGAATAATCGACTATCGATCGAACACTTCGAGTAAGAAGACAGTTTGGTTACTGAAACATTGCTTATGATATTATTTTATCTGTTACTAGAGAATGTTATTCCTATTTTAATAAGGTGTCTTGGCAAGAACTGCAAAAAAGACAGAAACAAATGTTTTTTCCTGCCTTCGAAACATAGAGCGGTTCAGGAAGAAGCTTGAACCGCCACATGACTATTGAGATCGGCAGAGAAGATACTTCATTAGGTGAAAACTCGTTGTGTCTTTCCATCCTGGAACATTGTGGCAAAAAACAAAGGGTGAAGCATTCTAGATGCAGACAGTGTTGACTTTTAGTGAAACTGGAAAGTTCCCATTTATAATATACGTAATCATTCACTGCTAGTGCTTTTGCAGTTAAAGAAGTTGTGTAATATCAAATGCCAAGATTATTCGTGAAGGAAAGAGGGATTGAAGAGAGATGTCAAGGGCAAAAATTTAAACAGGACCGGTTTCTTACTTTGTTCACAAAACAGTACGTGGTTTCAATGACTGCAAGAATTGTCTTTTAAGAGCCAGCAGTGCAGTATTTTACTGTAATCAGTTATACACCTAATCACAAAAGACGCTTTCTCACACTGCCGATCATCGAACGAATTGAGTGAAAAAGCCAGTAGCCTTCCTTCGTTTTGAAAATCCTTGTTCTTTTCTCATTTTGTGATACTAAATACTTCAACAGTGTCAACACACAAGGGTGCACCACTAATTAAGACACATTTTTTAATCATTTCTGTCTCTCTTCGAAGGTGGCTGGCTTGATTTGCTCACAAACCGAGGCCGAATCAATGACCGCGTACGCTGCCGGACATCTTTAATCTCTCAATTACGCGTGCCCACTGCATTCGTTCACATACTCGTTAACGAACTCTTCATCCTATTAGTAGTGTCGATGCCGTAAGTGTGAATTGAGGCAGAAATAACCGTAGCGCCGTAGAGGTGGGCACAAAGCCGAGAGTGCTCTGTCCTCATCACTAGGTCCTCGTGTTTTCATAGGGTAACCTATGCGGTACTTTCACCTGCTGTTCGACTTCAGGCTAAGTCGTAAACGGTTTTCGCCTCCTAGTCAAGGTGTCTCTAACAGAAGTACTCAGAAATATTCGTTTTAACTGAGGTCTCGGATGATCGGTGTGCTCTTCCATCTCAAAAATCCTGCCGTACAGTTGCTTCACTGTTGTTTCTCTTCCTAAATCCAAGGCAAAACGCAATTTTCGCAAACCCAGAGGTCTTAAAATCGCTCCCATTTTCCACCCCTCCTTACAGCAGGTTTGGTACAGCAAAATGCAACCAGAGGAAGCGAATATCTTTTCGGTCATTGAAAAACATCATAAAATACCCTTTCTGTAAGATTTGGAATTGATGTTTTTTAAAATAAATCTAAACTTAAAAAATAGCACAAACAAGCGTTTGCTTCAGCCAAACAGAATTCCTCGGCACCAGTTGTTATATGTTTCAAATACCACAACAAAATAAGTGGATAGAAAGAAATGATCTTCTATAATGAAGTCACTGAATCGCGACTACGGCAGCACACGGGTTTTATTTCAATAAAGCACTGATCAGTGGGGTCTTCGCACAAACTTTTTCGGCCTACCGTATGACAAAAATGATAATTCCATAGTCAAGTACACAGATCTCCAATATTCAAAAATTGTACATGTTTAATTACATTTCTTCACTTGATGGGTATTGGTTTAGCTAATCACAATTTACCTGTTGAGCACGGAACATCCGTGACAGCACCTCAGATCTTCATTAGCACATGCAGTCACAAACTCACGTGGGTGAGGGTGATAGGAAGGGGAAAGGAGGGTTCAGAGACAAACATCGAGGTGGTTTTAGCCTTGGTGGCATACAGTTGCTTCACTGTTGTTTTTCTTCCTGAATCCAAGGCAAAACGCAATTTTCGCAAACCCAGAGGTCTTAAAATTGTGTTTATTTGTCGTGTGGACATCTTATTATAAACGCTCTAGACTGTTCTTCGTAAGAATAACATCCAGACTGCATTTGGTTTTAATGATGAGCGTTGGCTTCATCAGTTGTCACACGTGTATAAACTGCGAAGGGAATTAATATAAAGCTGTTCTTTGAGAACGGATGGAATTGATCTCACTGAATAGAAAACAACGAATGAATAAAATATTCTTGTTAGTGGATAAAAGAGAAAGTATCTCATCTCAGTGGAGGAAAACACTAGAGAGAATTGGCGAAAGGAAAAAGGGAGGGAAACGTTATCTTCGGTCGTTGCTTTACCCTAAATCTTAAAGACGTTCATACATGGAAATTTGAAGAAGTCAATCCTTATGCTGATCTCCTGGCACTTAATCGAGAATTTTCTTAACACATTTTGCGAAATTTTTTAAAAATAAGAAGACGTTCCAAGGTTCTGTAGATGGTAGTTAATAGCAATTTTAAAAGTTCTTTTGGTTTCAAAACTTGTTTATTGTTAATCTCTCATTTGAGTGGATAAGGAAGTCAGAAAAAACCTGTGTACGAGAGCTCACGTGCACTTCCTGTATTATAACCTTTCCTTACAGAGGGTTTTCTAGGAGAGCCAATAAAACATATATGTATTATGTAAACTTAAAAATCCAAACGACCTTTGTCTAGATTTTTAGTTCTTTAACAACAGAAAATAATACGGTACTACAAACTTTGGAAGGTTCAAGGAAATAGAATGAAGGAAAACTTTGCGAAATTGATGGTAGTACAAAAGCTCCAAAACAGCCTGCGAAGAATTCAAAAAAGGAAGGAGAATAGGAAGAACTGATATGATTTAACGAACTTCCTTAAATGACTTCGTCTTGAGGTTACTTTGAAGAAATTACTTTAGTTTAGTCACACCCCTATGAAAACTCGTTCGGCAGGAGCGAGGGGAAAATTCTGACCAGGCTGTGTTTATTTGCCGTGTGGACATCTTATTATAAACGCTTTAGACTGTTCTTCGTAAGAATAACATCCAGACTGCATTTGGTTTTAATGATGAGCGTTGGCTTCATCAGTTGTCAATCCTCGATTATTCGAATAACAAGAAAATTTTACTACAAGTTATTTCACCTTGTTCTATATTTCCTCTCTAAAACGACGGAGTGCGGCGTTTTTGTCGTTCATTAAGTAAAACTCTTCCATGGAAAAGTAATCAGCAGTAGTCATAGATGTCGTACAGCAATACAGTCACGATCTCCAGTTCGTTCTCCCTTGACTCACACCAAGCCTCCCTTCCCATTCGTTCAATCTCCGTGATGTGATAGTCGGATTTGTTTAGGAGAAGCTCCCTTCAATTCAAAGAGACCGATGAATCCTTGTTGTGAAGACCTGAAAACGGCTCAGCGCAGAAATATCAGGATTGTCGAAGAAAGGATATCAGAAGAAGCCTGAAATCCTCAACCAGCAGTCAAATCAACACGTAAACCCGAAGACCTTCGCGGCTGACTCTTGCGAGGAAGCGAATTGACTGAAAAAATACTGTGGTCTACTATATGTGATAACGGGCTGTTCTAATAAATAAACAATAGAATACAACATAATGTTTCTAATCAACATGTATTTATGACGCTGAACTTACACGAGATTGAACCTAAAAACCTTAAACCTTTGAACTTTAAATTATAAACTTTCTATCTTGTGTAAGAGGTAAAATGGATTAAACCAATTTCGCTAGAAGTTACCGACAATCCGGAATCCATAAAAGGCAGGCTTCTCCTTTCAGCGCGAACTTCAAATCATTCAAGACCTTAATAGCAACACAAATGCATGCAAATCAGCTCTTTGGTAAAGGAATAAATCCTTAAACATCAAGTAGGTGCTAGCTAAAACCTTAGCGGAAAGTGTTGGAGAAGTTTTTTTTTTTTGGTGAACATGCAAAAATATGTAGACCATGGAAGGACAATGTGAACTCACACTAGATATGTGCTTCCGTTTCGTCGAAAATATTGTCACAAGCGCCGATTCGTGGACAAAAAGCTCAAAGAACATACAAACAGGATTAGATGCTGTGAAAGAAGCTGTACTACGCTCCTTATTTGTGTCAAATATTTACAGTGGACAGAAAACACACAATTGTATTCAATAAATCAATAAAATCAATTGTCGTAATTCATATTCTCCTATCCAAAAACAACGCGAAAACTATTGCTGGAGGTCAAAATAAGTAGGGATTTCACCTGTAGGTTCGCCAATAGTGAAAAAATGTCAATATATCAATCTGTAGACTCAACCAGAAGTTAATTTATGACGGGGTCACCCTCGTCATGGAGGAAATTCAGACGCAAGTTCTAGACCTCCCTCTGATTGGTTAAGGGTGGGAAAATGATTGTGACAACTAATCACTTTCGGACGATACGACATCGATATTGCAGTACTCCACAGTCTTACCAATTTAATGGAAATTCTCACACATAGGACTTAACTCATGTAGTTGAGCGAGTAATTAATTCACTTTTATGACCAACCGATTCAAATAAAAACAAAGGCGCTCAGCAGCAATGTATCACTTAGTGACGCGTCATTAACTAGTCCATTAAGCAATGGAAAAGATGATTGTAGGAATGTTTGGCCTTCACAATCACCTATGGTAACATACCAGTGTGTTTTTATTCCTCTAGAAAAGGGTCTTATATCATTTTGCTGTGCTGACCTCGGACGATAGATGGCATGTTCGGGATGGAACCAACAACGGTATTCTCGCCAGGACATATCTAACCACAATGATACACGCTCCGCACCTTTAAGTTACTTTTAAGACAATTCGAGAGCAAAACTAAGGCATAAAGCACCAGAATGTTCACATTCTTTGCGAATGAACAGATAAACATTACAAATTTATCAGTGTGGTTCAAAAATTTAAATAATATTAAATCAACAATGTCCTCGGGAAAAAATACCACATAGCCCAGAAAAGTGTCCCTCATTAGCGGAAATTATAAACTAAAACAATTAAGAAATGAGAAAAAACAACTACGAGTGAAAACATGTCAAGAATCGAAGATTATTTTGACCAAGTGAGTCGTAGAGCGACAGGGTTTCGTTGAATAATCGCTGAACGTTTTCTTCTGCCGAAGAATCCACCGCCACAGCCACATCCACTAAAAAGACATATTAGAAAACCCTTGGTGTTTTTTTCGAATATAAAACTGCATATTTATATAAGGAATATATACCCACCCGGCTATACAGATAGGCATGCAGACCGGTAGACAACAACCACAACACGACGGCAGGAATATCGGTGGTGGAATAGGTGGTGGAAGAAGCTATTAAACAATGAATCAATTTCAAAGCAAAAATATCATTGTATTATCAATTTTTAATAAAGAAGCCGGACTTCAGAAAAAACAGTGTTGTCCGTAGGGTTGTTTTTCTTCAAGGAGAAAAACCTTCAATACCACATTTTGTTGAACTCGTTGATGGTTACTACAATCTGAGATGAAGAAGTTGCTTCTGTAATAACTCAACGCCACCATAGATATAAGATTCAAGCTTTTGTGGATGTTGGCATCATTTGTATTTTGGTTAAAGATAGCCTGTCTTTCTTTGCAATAGTTCACCAGGAGAATAGACCGTTTTCTTCCTACACGATCATTTAAAAGCAGTAGAATTACTGGAATAAAATATAAATGTAAAAACAACGACCAACAAGAGGTGGAAGACAGCAGACAGGTGGAAGCAATGGACAACAACCAAAACCACCCCATTGCCGTTTTGCACGAATCACAACAGCATTCGACGATGAGTTCCTGGAGTCCGGCGACGAACTAGTAGTGGACGGAGAGGCGGCTACGATGAGAGCAGTCTGCAAACCATAGCTAATTCAAATTCTTTTCTAGGTTGCTCAAAAACACATTTAGAAGAAGTTTTACTCGTCGATCACGATTCATCTCGTATTAAGAATCGCATCACCTTGGCGACGAACACTGAACTGAAACTTCGCTGATATGTGAGCACTGAAACCCTTGTGATAGCGTTCAACTTTAAAAAAATGAACCTGTTACCCGATAGAAGCGGTAAAGTGCTAAAAGGAACCTCATTTGCGTTAAGAAAGACATCTTACCATAACCTATCTCTTCTACTATTATTCAGTTAAAGACATCATTATTGAAAAGTCCCCTCATCTCCCTGAGCAATTCATATCGAATTCGAAGACGCCACAAATCCTGACAAGTTGTGTGAAAAGTTACTGTTTAAAAGCTCCAACAACACTAGCGATTCGTCCTGAACCTGCACAAATGGTTTAGTAGGTACTAGCTTTACTATTTGTTTCCTCTCACCTCGTCTGTTGATTATAATACTATTGTGCTCTCATAATGCATTTTAACCAAACCATCTTGGGCTTTTGCACAAATTCAAAAATAAAAATCGTTGTACACTTACAAGTATATTTACACGTGCCGTAACCTACCGTACTATTACTGCAACTGACGTGATAGCACAAACCGAGCAGAATAAGAGCGACGATACGAATGTGCATGATTACTACGTCCGAAAAGAACCCGTATCGTTCATTTTATACGCTGCCGACGGAAAACGAGGTCACCGAAGGCGTTACGTACAAGTTTGTCGTCTATTTGCTCACTTTTCATGATATTTATAGAAGCGACTGACGAACTGGTCATCATACTCAATTCGGAGGTCCGCTTTTCCATTATGGATTAGGCAAACAAGCGCTGACATCCCTTTTAAAGTCTCCGAATCCATTCGAACAAGGTACAACTGTCAATGAAGAAAAGATCTGTGATTTTTATTGCATTAAACGTCTTGATTTTTTTAAACTACCTCCTCCTTTCTCAATGGCAGCTTTCGATGTGAAATGCAACCATAATCACGTTGATATTTGAACTCGGAATCTCAGGTGGATTTCGAACTTGCGGTTACAGTTATTGGATGCTCACGTGCTACAATAGAATAGAAATAGGAAGAATAGGCAGTGAAGAAAAATTAAGGCATTATGATTACGACTGCAGCTTCAGTTTGTGTTCGATGCCCTTTTGTGATCCTAGTTCATTGCTACCTTGCAACGATTTACCGCCTCATTGTGGCTATGAGGTGTTTCTGGGTGTCGGACTACGATGCACAGCAAGCGGATTCGTCCCCTGGCATAGTCTTCAAAGCTGAAAAGGAGTTCAGCGTCTCCATCAAGAAGCCCAATTGAGGGCAAACCAATACCAGAAATCACCACTGTTCTGCCATCAAACCATCCGCATGCTGACAAATCTCCATCTGATCCACAAAGATGGCGACTGCCTGTGAAGTGACGACCTGGCGTAGACTATGGAAAAGCTGACCTCGGAACTACAGAGAACCACAATGACTAAACTAGCAAAACTCCGAAAAATGGAGTTTATACCGGGCCCGCACAACCGGTGGAGAAGTGTCGTTCAAGTAGGTAAGTAAACAAGCTTATTCCTGCTGGCAATTGGTTGCTGACATCACCGATAGAGCCATAGGCAAAGTAATTTTCAAACCGGCAGTCATTTAGCCTCGATAGTGAAAGAATCAGAGTGTTTTTTTTAATAAAATTGTTTTTCTATTCGCTTTGTGCCAGCTAACATAATACCGACTGCTACTGGGTGGATTATCCGTGGAGAAACAAACTATTATCAACAGATAGTCTCATCAAAATCAACCGCCCTATATGGAAGGACACTGCCGAGTGTGCATGCCTCATTCATGCGGTGTTCACCGAAGAAGATCCCGTTTCGACACGACAACAAAGACGCCACCTCGAGATAGGCAAAGTAATTTTCAAACCGGCAGTCATTTAGCCTCGATAGTGAAAGAATCAGAGTGTTTTTTTTAATAAAATTGTTTTTCTATTCGCTTTGTGCCAGCTAACATAATACCGACTGCTACTGGGTGGATTATCCGTGGAGAAACAAACTATTATCAACAGATAGTCTCATCAAAATCAACCGCCCTATATGGAAGGACACTGCCGAGTGTGCATGCCTCATTCATGCGGTGTTCACCGAAGAAGATCCCGTTTCGACACGACAACAAAGACGCCACCTCGAGATAACGAGCAACTGTGGACCACCGACACGGATCATCGGCTCTGATGAAGACGGAGACGTCGAAACTTTGACCGGAATAAATAAATCTAGCAACCTTGTGTAAGCTTAACAATTTGAAAATAACGCCGGTAGGGTTAAAAATGTGGTTGAGAAAGAATGGCAAATCAAAGGCCTCGATGGTGAGTGGATAAACGTGGGCCCTCGGAAAGGGTAATCGCATGTTCGGAGCCTGAGGTTCCGAGTTTTACTCATATTTCAGCATCTTTATAGTTGAATTTAGTGTTTTAGTGTGAAATCTCAAGATTATCTAGTTAGAATCATCAAATATTCCGTTTTTATACAACTTCTTTCTAGTTTTTTTTAAACTTCTTATGTAACCCGTCTTCACGTCTACTGTTCCAGCACTTGTCATATTCGATTCGTTTCTTCGCATCCATTATCCACGAAGACCTTCCAACTTTTACGTGTGGCTTCGGCTACCGCTTAAGGATTATTTTCGTTTCATCTTGGATGTTGTAGAATGCTGGTCTAGTCGATTTTCCTTGGAGTCCTAAGATGGATGGGCTGGAGCGTTCCCAATTGGACTGCAAAGAGTCACTTTTTCCTGGTCAAGTCCGGTACCATTTGCCCGACCCCAGAGGGATGAGAGGCTTGGTTAGCCCGGTGTGGAATCAAACTAACACCACGCTCGCGATGACCGACACCAGTACCACCGTGCTATCTGTACTCTCCTTTTTTCTATTAGTGATAAAAACTAAAAAAGAAGGCATGTGTGTTCCGCTATCAGCTCTCTGATGCTCTTGCGATTACTTTTTTCACAAGCCTCATTTTTACAACCCGGTCTCCCCTCCTAATTTAATACCACTGTCGTCATTTCAGGTTGATCCTAAATCCGCGTGTCTTCCGCATCTGTATGACGCGCAATCTTTTGCCATACTCCTGATGATCGCTGTGACTTGGTATCAAGTTATACTACGTCCTCCCTCGCAAATAGCCTCATACCATTTCGTGTACTCTTCGCGCTACAATTCGGTTTTTCTATATGCTTTCCTAGTGAATTACGCATGTTTTTCTCCTATGCATTTATCTGTATTTCTTCATTCATTCTTTCGTCCCTGTGGAATATTCCGAACTTTTGCGTGTAATGACAAAAACTGTTCCGCTATACAACAAAACATGTGGAAATATGTGTCACATTTTTTATATTTCCTCACTACGCGCGATAACTATGACCTATCAGTGAATGAATGGATATAAAACATCAATTACTGGTCAAAAATCAATGCTATAAGCTTATCACATAAGGGGCTACACTGGTTCTCCGAAAACTCCCGATAGTTTCTCGATAACTAAAGTACTGCGGGAGTTCAAACCTTGCCAGCGCTTGCTGTTTTGCTCTAATAATTCCTAATACTTTCCCAAATTGTTATTTCATGCTTTTTTAAATCAATTTTTCCCTACGTTTCTTTGGTTTTCTTTTATCCTTCTCTTACGGATGGACGATCGATGTGATATAAAAAGCACAACAAAGAAAACAACGTAACATCATCTCATGTCAGACTGATTGCTCCCACCCGATCATGCATGTATGGAAAACTACTCACAGTGAGCTCTAAGTGTTACCTACTTCCTATGGTTGCGTGGTTCACAGATAAGGCGTGCTTTACAATGTACATGACAGTCGTCAAGACGACACCGCAGAAGGCCAACCACTACCCATCACTCCAGGATTGGCAGATCAGTACACATTTGTCAGGACACGTGTGGCGCAATGGTTGGTCTTTGTCTATTTCTTTCTTTTGTCTACGAAAGTAAAAAACACTGACTTGACAAGTCGGTGGGACGCGTTATCCTTCTACCCCTTATTTTGTAAACTTTAACAACGATAGCACGATGAAAGATAGTGCTCTCGGCGTTGATCAATAGCTGAGGGACTTGTCATGCATTTGACTTCATTAAGCATCGTTGGTGGTGATTGAAGACATATCTGACCATTACAATGATTCGCGGTGGCCTACCAATGTATCGAGCCAGTGCCGCTAACCTCGCAGACAAGTCTGATACCAATTTACCGACCCCAAAAGTGTATTGCAAGGCGCTTCCGACCACTGCACCACACACGCCCCAGACATTTACACTGATATTTATCAGAAATGGCTGCTTAACTTAATTTTTTGCAACAGTGTGGTAGAATTGCATGAAGATCGTTACGGCGCCTAATTCGCTATCCCTCTCCGTCACCTGTAACACACCAAGCACCCCTTCAATCGTCGCACAACCATTCGTCTAAATGAAGCCTTTAGGCATGTAAACGATGTAAAAAAGATCTTAAGACTATTAGAAAAGTTTTACTATACAATTGGACTTCACTGTTACAATCGTTTTCGCTTTTCAACAAGAAGGAAAAAAACGAACAAACGAACCTCAATGAGAGATGTTTATAGAACAGAATTACACATCCAAACTGACAAATTATGGCAACGCACCTACCGAACGGATAAAAAGAACAACAGAACGTTATCAGAGATTTACAACAACATGGCACAGTAACCACTAACCTTTCTATTCATACTGTACATTGATAAAGCAAATATGTTCAAATCGGGTCTTAATAGTCTCCACCGCCAAAATCTCCTACACCGAAATCGCCTCCACCGAAATCACCACCAATGTCTCCACCACCAAAATCGACATCGTAGTCATCACCTCCACCATAGTCATACCCGTCATTTCCTGGTGTGAAAGTACACTTAGTTACACTTCAAATCTGCTATAAATTCATTTCAAACGCGAAAAAAGTCTTGAATGGCATTTTCTTTTGAAAAACCGCTAATGAAAAGGAAGAGTCCGCGCGGTACCTGCGTCTCCATCGAAGCCATCATAATCACCATGAGAGCCGTCATAATCGCCAGCTGCGTTATCCTAAAAAGGCATCGACAACAAATTTCAGCTTACAAAATTCCACTTTTGCTCAATCTGGTGACAGATTAAACAGCCCACTGAAGAATATTGAAAACTACTTCTCTTCTATTGTAAGTGAAAAGACGATTTAATAACAAAAAAACGTTGGAGACAAACTGTTTTCACAGCCCTCATATCAACTACCACAACTACCATGCCTGATTGTCTTCTGGTTCCTCCACTATTGGCTGGGTTTGATTAGCATCCATAGTAGGATTACTGACATTTGGATCTGGAGTATTGTAGTAGTTGTTCGTGATATTAGTATCGTTATCCTGAAAGATGAAAAGATCGAAAATAGGACAAAAAAATAATTATGTAAGCGCGAAAATTAGAAGTGCTCCGGGCTAGATCCTTTCCAGTGCAGCGCAATGCCAATCCTATGACACTGCATTAATACTTACTTACTTGGATACTTGGATGGCCCATCTTCACCGGTTGTGCGTGCCCCATAGTAATCTCCATTCTTGGGATATTTGCTGGTTAAGTCATTGTGGTTCCCTGAAGTCCCGAGGGCAGCTTGGTCAAAGTCTGATCTAGGTCGTGAGATTTGCCATCACGCGACTAGGGTGATACCAGGACGGTGGTAGATCTTGGTACTTTTTACTATTAGCTAGGCTTCCAGATGGAAACGGCAGACTCCTTCTCAACTTGGGATACTCTGCCGTGGGGAAGAATCCCCTTCTGAATACCGTAGCCCAAAACCCAGGCGCCCTCTCAGCCACGACGAGGCGGTAAACCGTGGAGGAGGCATTAATAATAACTGTTAATTTAAAAATTTCTGGCTAAACCAAATACAGCACTGTACTCGAGGGTTTCTGCTATCAGAAGAATGAAACCTTTTCAAGCCTACTACTGAATGTGGAAATTCTAGACAGATTAACAAGGTTAACAGAAAAGCTAGGAAGTAAACCCAAGCATAACAAAGAAAATGTTCCCTTAGCTTCCAATGGTTTTGTTACAAGCTTTTTATAGGCTAATGGTAAGCTCGCAAGCTTTGCATCAATGGAATAATAGAGCGAAATTATAAAGTATTAAACAATCTGGTAGAACAAGCAAATGGAAATTCATTTCTACTCGTTGTCACCGTTGGTAGCTTTCTCCTAATAGTAAAATTACTACTCGTTTTTAAATCACTTTGATTGGTTTGCAAGTTTTAATATTCTTACGCATGTTTTGTAACGTCTGTTTGATGACTACACAAGCGAAATTAGTAAACAAATAAAAACAATAGCAGCAAATAATGGGATCACAGAAGTACCGAGTAAGAACTGTAACCTCCACCCATGCCGAAACCACCACCGTAGCTGGGCATCAGCATCGAATGACCTCCCCACATTGATCCCATACCGTAACTCATCAGCGATCCCAAGAGCATTCCACTTCCAAATCCAAGTGCTGCGCCACCTAGTCCCGCACCTAAACCACTTCCGCCTCCATAACTACTGCCACCTAAATGAGGCAAAGATGTAGAAAAGAATATTAAGTGCAACACTATTTTCGAATTTTATACTATACTTTCTGTTATACATTTAAAACTAACACTTGCGCCACACGTGCCCTTTTAAAACTAACCACGGTCAATAATTACAGTCGTCGGTCCGCCACCATACCCACCACCTCTGCCATATCCGCCACCACCACAGCCACCACCGCCATATCCTACGCCACCACCTGCTTGGTTGTAGTAAGATGGAGGAGGTGCTCTACCTCCATAAGCAGGTGGTACGGGAGGAGGTGGATAGTTGCCTTGTACAGGTGGGGGAGTATCGGGATACTTTGCTGGGGGAACTGAAAGCATAATTCGTTAAAAAACACCAAGCGCTTCGTACCTCAAAAATATTCATAAAATTCCATTAACTTAGGTATCACTCCTTCAATACCACTACGCTTAAATTTGCAAAAAAAAAATTAGTGGTGGCACTAAGCTCCTCACCATAACCACTGTTGGGTTGAACATTTCCAGGCTGAGGTGGAGCTATCGGTTGTTGCTGCGGCGGTAGATTTGGTTTCGGTAAAGTTTTCGTGATTTCGGCGAACCATGCCCTGAAAAACTGGTAGGTTCGTGATTGAAAATATCCATAAATGCAACTGGTAATCAAAAACTATTTGCAACCTCGCATAAAAACTCGAATACAGTAGTAAAGGAAAGTTGAATAAATCAGGAAAATCAACAACCCTTCTTAAGGCCCACAAATATGACTTATGAGTTCAACAATAATTGCAGGTGATTTTAAAACATAAGCCTTATTCAAAGAAATTAAGTAAAGACTGCGACAGTACGAGACAATTTACAGACACCGAAATGATAATCGTAGACGTCACCACGATAGAAACAGGTCATCACCGCAGATGAAGATTGTACAGAACGAAATGAAGGGATAATGTGTCAAGACCCCCACGACTCGTGAATACAAGATATCGAGATGTCAAATCCAGTACCAAAGTTGGTAAATCTTTACTCTTACGACTTAGCAACGATGCAGAATCCTTCCAGTTCTACCATATACCAAGTAGATGTCTTTTGTAGTACAAGTGATTTTCATGACTGCAAATACTCAAATCGTCCTTGACAAGTCGGGAAACGGTGTAGCACGACCATCGCAGAATCTAGGAAGAATCGACTCGAACAGCTTCGAACGACATTCATGAAAAAAAAATCCTCAAACAGCAGCCGACGCCACATGAAAAAAAAAGTTCGATGAATTTCGTCAACGATGGATACGAGTGGACGAATCGAATACAGAAAGCGCTGAGATCTACATAGTAGAACATGGTTCATGCAAAAAAAAGTTACCTGGCGAGACATGTTCAAAAAAAGAAGCAACTGTTCCTTAGTAATCTGAGCAAATATTGATAACGAAAGTACTTATTTGTTATTGACTGAGTAAAAAAGGGGAACGAAGTATTCCTCGCTGTACTGTCAATAAAGATAATAACGGTTTATGGCAACAATAGTCAGAACTGATAATACAACACCCTCTCATCAACAATCTTCGTAAATGATGCTGGTATATTTGCAAATCTCCGGACTGCAGGTATATGCGGTGGGTAACGAACGCGATAGCACCCTTTCCGGGGCTAACGCGTTCGCCACTACACCATGCGGGTCCTTCGTTTCCCGTGCCTCTCAGTTAGTTCTATCGATCAGTAACGTCAGCAAATCTTCCCAAATTATGCAAACAAGTTCGCACACCATATAAATATACTATACTAATATACTGCAAAACAGAGAAAACTTTAAAGGCGCAATTTAAAAGGATATTTGAAAACCCGAACGAAATAGTAAAAAAATTTCCTATACTTCGTCAAAGCTCTAGCGAAAAACGAGAAGTGAATGAATGGTGACGGCATAGCCAAAATCGCCAACGAACATACTTTTGAAAGACACAAATGCAATCGCCTTTCGTTCTAATAAAGCTGGCATGTTAATTACCTTTTATGATGTGATTGAATGTATACGGTAACCTCAGAATGGGATGCTGATTGGCTATTTTAATCTGTAAAGGAGAAACGAAATACTGATTACACTTACTCGATATCTGAGTCAGACGAGAAGAGAATCCAATGCACGGTCTCCGCTCTAGGATCCATTCCGATGCCGACTAGATGATGTACAGAATAGCCATCAGGCACTGATGGACGTTTTACTGAAAACCGTTGATGCAACCAATACCAGGATAAAATCCTTTTTGTAAAATTACTCACAATAATCATGGATACGGTAAAACAAAATAAAGTGCAGAAATGATAAAGGATAAAGGATAAAAGATAAAGGATAAAGGATAAAGGATAAAGCTCTCGACGTTGATCAATACCTGAGGGATGCGCCATGCATTCGACTTCATTGAGTATCGTTGGAGGTGATTGAATGCATATCTGGCCTTTACAATGACTCGCGGTGGCCGGCCAATGTATCGAGCCAGTGCTGCTATCCTCCCAGACAAGTCTGGTACCAATTTGCCGACCCTGGAGGGATGGAAGGCTTGGTGTGCCATGGGCGCAGGGATCGATTCCACGTGCGTGTCGCAGTGGCGCCTCCAACCACTGCGCCACACGCGCCCTTGCAAAAGTGATAAAGTGGACAGAATATTGACATTGTTTTAGTTGGCCAGTGGATTGGAGAGTTGGTCGGATTCCATGTGTATTGCAAGGCGCCTCCGACCACTGCGCCACACATGAGCAATTTCTACAGATAAAATAATACGACTGAATAAAAGTGTTCAAAATTAAAAAAAAGGTTGAGGCTCAATAACACTTTTGTAGTAGTCATACCTGGCATTCTGTCCGTCATTAACCCGACACAAATGTAAGGAACAACATCCTTAAGTAGTACCGAACCCTTTGGCTTACGATCACCCTGAAAAGTGCATTTTTAACATTCATTACTAGAACTAACCCTCTACTTCGGATTTTATTAATCGAGAACTCAAATTGAGTCAACTCCGCGCAAAGGCTTACCGCCTCATCGTGGCTGGGACGTGTTTCTGGGTGTCGAGCTGCGATGCACAGCAGAGGGATTTATCCCCTGGTAGGGTCTTCCAACCCGAGAAGGAGGCCGGCGCTTCGATCAGGAAGCCTTGCTAAGAGTAAACCAATACCAGGATCCACAACCATCCTGGTATTAAAGTCCCATGGTGTCAAATCAGCCTCTGATCCACAAAGGTGGCGACTGCCTGTGGTGATGACGACCTGGTGCAGACTTTGGCCGGGCCGACCTCGGGATTTCAGTCAACCACAATGGCTTAGGCAGCAAATCTCCGAAAGATGGAGATCATGTTGGGGGCCGCACAATCAGTGAGGACGGGCCATTCAAGTACACCTCTTTCGGTTGTGAAAAACAAGTGCTGTGACTCAAAAGAGATAGGAGAGACGCCCATTTGATTTCCGTGGTTGTCGATTCCGTTATAACGCAGTCGCTATTTCTGGACCCAGAATAAGTGGTGGACGAAAGGGAACACATACATTATGTGTAACGGAGTTGTCCAGTCGAACTCCTGTAGTCGTTTGCGAGTCAATATTTGAACCGTTGTTTTCTACACTTTCACGTCTGCCGCAAGAAAGTTAAGCTCCTCTGTGTTGAAGGCATCTGATTCAAGCACAGAAAAATCGAAATCACACCCTGACAATCCCAAAAGAAGAGCACCATAAGATCTCTCAGTGGGGATGAAGTTTCGATTAAGCTGGCCGGTTCAAGCTTGAAAACCACTTAACCACTTAAGAGTAAAAAAACGTGGTGCACATTATTCTAGTAGCTGATACAGCTCTTTTCTCCAGTATGACCTCAGAAAGTACCATTTGCAAAAAAGAAATGAAGAACGGCAGATGTAGTTACCCGCATAACTATCAATCAGGGTGAGGAGTTGAGATGCGGGCTGATGATGATGTTCACGAAGTGGAGTGCTGCACATGACATGAATATGATTAAGTGTAAAGGTAAGTTATAGGCCACTCCGGTGCAAGGTAAAGCACTCGGGGATGGTCGATTCCTGAAGAAATGTGCCACGTATTCGACACTATCAAGCACCGCAGAAGCGGTTGGACGCAATACGGCATATACAATGAATTGTTAGGCCTATCGCTGTATTAATTCGATTTTTCTTTCTTCAGCGACTAATCTGGTGCCGATTTATCGACAACGGATGTGTGGAATGCATGTTGAGTTCGTGCCCTGAGATGAAACCAACAACTAAGCGTTTATCGCAGGGCGCTTTCTACCACTGTGCTATAAGCGACTTGCAGAAGCATTAGAAGCAGAAAGCAAATGCACTGAGCTCGTTATTGCAAAAAAAGTACGTAATCGCTGTTGCTCTTCGTTTATACTATAATCAGCCATATTACGATGTACCACGTTGTCTTACGTCTAATCGGATTGATATCTCGAATACGAGGAAAATTAGTGAAACCGACAACCTATAACTGCCAAATCAGGAAACATCTGATGAAATCCTCACTGTGTTTGAAACTCCTTTACAAAATTTGTAGGATTTGAGAAAGAACGTTCTACAAATATCCAACTAAGGTCTGAAGATTTCCTTTTTCTCTAAACATTCAGCGCCTTCCAACGGCTTACCGCCTCATAGTGGCTGGAAGGTGTTCCTGAGTGCTGGACTGTGATGTAGAGCGGGGATTTATTCCCTGGCAGTGTCTCCCAAGCTGAGAAGGAATCCGGCGTTTCCATCAGGAAGCCTAGCTAAGAGTAAACCAGTGCCAGGATCCACCACTGTCCTGGTGTCAAAGTCGCATGGTGGTAAATACCCCTTTAATCCACAAGGGTTGCGTCTGCCTGTGGTGGTGAGGACTTGGGGCAGACTTTCGCCAGGCTAACCTCAAGTTCCAGGGAACCACAATAGCTTATTCAGTAAATCTCCGAAAAATGGAGATTATGCTGGGACTCACACAACCAGTGAGTACGGATCGTTCAAGTGTCAAGTACATATTCAGGAAACTGTATGATTTCAAAAAACGCCTTACATTTCGAAGAAATCTCTGCAGAAACATGACTTCTACCTACTTTTTCATCGTACCAGCATAATTTCGAATCGCTGAACAACACTGCATGGTCTCAAGTGTCAAGTACATATTCAGGAAACTATGATTTCAAAAAACGCCTTACATTTCGAAGAAATCTCTGCAGAAACATGACTTCTACCTACTTTTTCATCGTACCAGCATAATTTCGAATCGCTGAACAACACTGCATGGTACGTTTTCCATTTGCTGCTTAGAAATCCACTTTTGTATTTCAAGATGTCACCTTCTTTAACTCGACGCGCGTCCATATCTAAACAACCGTAATAAAATCCAAAGCACCACAAACCAAAAAAAAAAGAATATAAAAAATATCATGGCGTAAGAAAAATGTGATACAAAGCTGAAAACAAGGATATATCAAAAACATGTCATTCATTCATTCATCCATTTATTCGTTCATTCATTCATTCACTGCCATTCAAAAACATTCACTGAAGTTTATAGCCACTAATGTGGGAACTTTTGTATGGTTCTATCGATTTCATTTAAGAACAATACTAAAGCTCAGCGAAAAAAAACATGCCACAATCTACTAAGAAAGTAATCATATACAATAAAATAGCGCAATAAAACATGAAGCTGCGAGTTGACTAAGAAACCGTTCTAGTAGTTCAGCTAGACAGCGGCTCGTCATGATAGAGTGCTCCAGCGGAGAGACCTTTCAGTTTCAGAAGAATAAGCTTCATTTAATTCGATTTCAATGGAATCATTCCTATTCACTGTTTAATAAAGGGATAAAGGGATAAGGGATAAAGCTTTCGCCGTTGATCAATCTCATAGGAATGTGCTATATAATCGATTCCATTAAGTCACAGAACTGATTACATGCCTCATTGACCTAAACGATGGTTTCCAGAGCATATACAATGACTTTCTGGGGTTGTAGCAAGTTAGTAACCTCTCAGCCTTCTCAGACAAGTCTTGTACCAATCTGACGACACAACAAAGATGGGTGGCCCGGTTAGTTTGGAATCAAAGGAACGAGGGATCTAAACAACGACCATGTGTGTACGACACGATACCTATGCTATTGCTCTGTGTAGCATGAATCATCATTGTTCCCGAGATCTACGACTTCATGTCGTTAATCTGACCTTTGTTTCGCTTACTTCACAATTACGAAAAAGCCAACGCATAAAATAAAGAAAAACACATACCAATGTCTGTGAGTGCCGATTCACTCGCACAGAGCATCGCAGCTTACCGTTGAAATAGGTGTCCTACGATAGAACGGTACACAATAAAAAAAGCTTGATTTCAGAAATAAATGTAAACCGTTTCTACGATGGAATTGACCAGTGTTTGTACCAGCCAGGAAATATTACCCGTTGCCATGACAACGCAAATAACAAACGATATATCGCCAATCAATTTTTCACTTACAACCATGGGTAAAATAGTACGACAGCCTCAGATCCAACTGCCGCTCCAAGCAGGCCGAAACCATTCAGGTCGTTCAACTTGTAGCAGACTCGTTCGGTAAGGAAAACAACTTGCAAATTATTAATTAGCCAACCTCAAGAACTAACAAAAAAGCAAATTGCGCGCTCACTCCTTCACTTCAGCATTGATTTTGAGCAAATGTATTTGATCGTTGTTCAAACATATTCTCTACTCGTAGCAGCACCACTTGCAGGTGTATTGGTAACACAGCCTTTGATTGAGTTAGTTCTTCATTGCAGGAACCATCTTTACCAGAGCAGAAGCTATCTGTATGGCGCTTTCGAGGTAGCTCCTCTGAAGGTTGTCCATGATAGCCCATAACACTTACTTACTTACTTGATACTTGGACGACCCGTCCTCACTGCTTGTGCGGGCCCCAGCATAATCACCACTTTTCGGAGACTTGCTGGTTAAGCCGGTGTGGTTCCCTAAAATCCTGAGGTCAGCCTGGCCAAAGTCCGCCCCAGGTCTTCACCACCACGGGCAATCGCAGCCCTTGTGGATCAGAGGGAGATTTGCCACCATGCGACTTTGATACGAGGTCGATGGCATATCCTGGTAATGGTTTACTCTTAGCTAGGTTTCCTGATGGAAAAGCGGGACTCCTTCTCAGCTTCGGAGACCCTGCCGGAGGGACGAATCCCCCACTGTACATCGCAGTTCGACATCCAGGAACACCTCCCAGCCACGATGAAGCGGTAAAACGTTGGAAGGATAGCCCATAATATGCAATAACATCTACTCATCCGTGTGCTTACGGGCCAAAGCTATTTTCCACAATTCAATGCTACTCGTATTATCGCTCATCATACCTTCCCTTTCAAAACGACGTCAGCTCTGCTGATCGTCGAGCGACATTAACGGTTACCAGTACAGTATCCACTTAGTACGAATTCTCATACTCGCATCAACACATGGCATGTATACATGAATCAGATAACGCTCATACAAAATGTATAGCTCAATCTAGCGCAGTAAAGATAGGAAGATCGTTTTCTCTAACTCCCTATACTTTTCAAGAGGTGGTCGCTTTTCGTCCCAATATGATCACATATCTTCCTGAACCACGGATCTCCCTCATACGAGGGATCTCGAGCCGGTTAGTCGCGAGGCCACGTGGCGCGTCCCCAGGTGGCTGATAGGAGTTAATCGCGGACCAAAAGCGATCTTTGCTTCTCTGAGACGCAGGTGGATCCAGGGGATGGACTCCCTGTTTTTGCGGCGCCGATTTGGCACATACTTTCTGTATTTGCTAGGCGTATTCATGCATGCGTGTGTGGGTGCGTTCTCGCTTTATGCGGATTGTATTCTACGAGTCAATTCGGCCAAAAGCCTGCAATCAAGTGACAGGGAAGTATATGGGAGGCGCTGAGGAGTCTCCTCCAACAAATAAGCTCCATGTCCACTCCGGGAGAGCCTGGCAAGCTACCCGTGAGTATAACAAGCCCCCACGTTCAGAGCCCAGCAAGCTATACGTGGGTATTAAATATGCTAAACACAGTAAAAAAAAAACGGGCCTCATTCCCTGACCCCGAAAGAGGCCCCAATTTCGCAGCGTTGGGTAGGACGAGTACGGAGAGGCTGCTAAAATCTCAGGGCCAATGGAAGCTGCCTGGATCAAAAACTATGCTGACGATCTGCACCTACAATGCACGTACACTTGCATCCACGTCCTCGATAGAAGATTTGCTCATGTAAGCAAGAGCTGAGAGCTCGAAGGTCACCAAGAGACGTCTGTCTCAAGAAACTCTCGGGCTAATACGCCAGCGTGGAATCGCAAGAGCTGCAAGAAACCGCCAACTAACGTCTGAGTTTGCAAAACAATGCAGACAGGGGATAAAAGAAGATCTTAAAGAGAGAAGAGCAGCAGTAATGGTCGAAGCTGTAGGGGCTGGGAAAAGCATTTTGTATCAGCTTCGCTTTGCTAATGATATCGTTCTTATAACATCAGACATTAACCAAGCGGAACGTATAGTTCCGGATTTTGATAAAGCGTGTGGAAAGATTGGTCTTCGACTAAATCTCAAGAAAACGATGTTCATGAAGAACGGATTGGTTTCGTTTGCCCCATTCACGCTCAACGGAACGAATATCTCCGAATGCTCCAGTTATGTCTATCTAGGTCGGGAAATCAATGTGATGAACGAGTTAGCTCCAGAGCTGAGCAGAAGGAAACGAGCAGCTTGGGGAGCTTTCAAGAGCATCGAGGATGTAGTGAAGAGAACAAAGAACACCCGACTCCGTGCCCACCTTTTCGACTCAACGGTTCTTCCTGCCCTAACGTATGCGTCAGAAACCTGGTCGCTACGTAAGCAGGATAAAAGATCACTCAGCGTTATCGAACGCGCTGTCGAAAGGACGATGCTAGGAGTATCCCGTTTCGCACAAGTAGGGGATGGGATCCGAAGCTCCGACCTACGTCAACGATCGAAAATCAAAGATGCCGTTCTATACGCCAAACAGTCGAAGATAAGGTGGGCCGGACACGTAATGCGTATGAATGATAACCGATGGACAAAAGCTGTTAGTGACTGGATTCCTCGGGATGTCAAACGTACTGCAGGAAGACCACCGACCCGATGGTCAGAGTTCTTCACGAAAAGCCTGGAAGAAGGATATGATGCTCGACGAGTCCCTAAAGCGAGCAGAACCCACTGGGCTACTCTTGCACGCGACAGGGAAAAATGGAGGATTTGCTGGCGCCCGCGCGAGTCGCTCGACGATCAACGGGACTACAGGTGATACAGGTGATCGCTTTTCGTGGTTTCTCGTATTTCCTTTTTACGCACAAGAAGTCAAGTTGACGCTACGGATTCATTTCTGTACGAAACTCCTTAGCAACTTAATAGAGGACATACATGGAATCATAGAGATGAAAGCTTTCATTAAGGCTATTAATTTTAGAAACAAAGTCAGTCGTCTTATCGATTGTAAAAATAAAGGAGGATGGTAGAAGTAAGTAATGATTGGAATTTCGAAACAAAAAGGATTATCAATCACAACACACAATGTGGTTCTTCCGATGTGCCCACTCAGTTCTTCCAAAAATGTATCAGACAGTGTTAATGCTCAGTAAAAAAAAGGTGAGAAGTTAGTCATTTCTAAATTAATGCACTGTATTTTATAAAGAATAGATCGAAAGTCATTTCCAAACTAGTTTAACACTTCGTTCCGATGCGAGCTGATTTTCACTCACTTGGTGGGAAAATAACGGCCACCTTGAACTTTATACCAATATATCGCAGCTCAAAGAAAACGTCATTAATTGCAAAGAAGCTCTCGGCGTTGATCAATTCCTGAGGAATGCGCCATGCGTTTGACTTCATTAGTTATCGTTGGAGATGATTGAATGCACATCTCGCCTTTGCAGTGACTCGCGGTAGGCCTACCCATGTAGCGAGCTAGTGCTACTATCCTCCGAGACAAGCCTGGTACCATTTTGCCGACCCCGGAGGGATGGAAGGCCTGACGAGCCATGGGCGCTGGGATCGATTTCACGTGTGTTGCCATGCGCTTCCGACCACTGTGCCACACGCGCCCGTGAAGAAAGAAGTATGTTAAATCCTTAAAATCCTTTATATGGTAAAGATCTTTTCATTTTGCAATAACGAAATTCTGAGTTATGGGTAGCCCACCAAAAGTGTTTTGTGCCCTTTCTCTCGTCGATGTTTTTGTTTCAAAAATGAAAGCAACTGAACAAGCGACATTTCATTCATTAGAATATAGTAATGTCTCGAAATGCATTGGTGATGTTTATGTCTGACGTAAATTCATTTGCAATCTTAAAAATCTAAACTTCGTATTCATTTCGAATGGAAGTTCTAATTCTAAACAACTTTAGCACCTACGCTACGACGCCTAATCGGACTTTTCTGCAGCAATGGAAGACAGCTAATTTAATGCTTTTATAGACCTACTGGTTTTCCGAAAACAAATGATAATCTTTCGACAACCAGAAGACTGAACGGTTCGAAAACGTCATGGAATTGTTGAAGGGAGTTTTCTCTCTCGGTCTAGAGGTATGCACGGTATATACATTACTGCCTATTGTATGTTATAATGACCCTTCACATAAACACATTCCCGTCAGCATTTGAAACTGGTTTGTAGCTCATGTTAAGGACATTTTTGTATCATTTCGCATCTGTCCGTTCCATACGATAGCTATAATCCATTCCTGCGCTTAAGATTGAAATAACAGTTACCAATCAATAAATACCTATCAAATTACTGGTTAACGAATTGGTACGAAGAAAAGGTTTTTTCTGTAAATTTCCAAGTACAGAAAAGAACTTTCACCAGACGACGTCCGCCAGAACATCTATATTTCATAAGTACTCGATTGATTACAAGAAGGATAAGAAAAGTTCTATGTGGCTGTGGCAAATAAACCAGAGAAAAGAAAACGAGCTCTATAGAGGTTACACTGATCACTGTGTCACCTCGGAAATTACTCCTCTAAAGGCTACGTAAGTGCCAGAAACAAAACAACAACTTTAATAACCACACTTATTCTCAAACAGATAGATCAAACTCTCTTCTATCATGTTTTCAACTACCTAAGTATTATAGTTAAGGGGCGCGTGTGGCGTAGTGGTTGGAGGCGCCACTGCGACACGCACGTGGAATCGATCCCTGCGCCCATGGCGCACCAAGCCTTCTATCCCTCCGAGGTCGGCAAATTGGTACCAGACTTATCTGGGGTGATAGCAGCACTGGCTCGATGCATCGGCAGGCCACTGCGAGTCATTGTAAAGGCCAGATATGCATTCACTCACCTCCAGCGATAGTTAATGAAGTCGAATGCATGGCGCATCCCTCCCGGATTGATCAACGCCGAGAGCTTTTTTTTCTTAAGTATTCTAGTTATAGAAAAAATCCTACCATCTTGAGAAAAATCAACTTCGAACCCTACATTTTGTAATCATTAATACGACCCACGATACTCTTCTTAAGAACAGCTATCATTCAGTCGAAATGAACTCGCTGTTTTTTTTTTCTTCAATACACAGAAATACACTAACATAAATACGCCTGCACACACAACAATGCAAAACCGTCGATGAGACATATATGACTCACATTATCGTTGATGTGTTAAAGAAATGAAGGTTTGTAATGAAGAAAACGGATATCCAAAGTAGAAGAGAAAATGATTTCACATATTCGAGAATTTTTTTTACTCTCAAATAAGGAGGAGGAAACCATGTAAACCACTTGCACTCACTTCAGTAGTTAGGAAATCTCACTTAGTCACTATAAAACTTTTATAGAAAAGAGTTTACCACAAGAGTCACCCAAAATAGAAGCCGTGTAAAAATTCTAACAGTGAAACACGGTAGTGAAAACGAGAGAAATGCAAATCTGTGATGTCAGTGGTGCAGTAGACAACACGTCAGCCCCTAAGAAAAGTTAATCGCGGGTTCGAATCTGGTCTGAGGTCCAAGTTTTGCAAATATCTCAACATCATTTTCGTTCTATTTCACATAATACTCTGCCATGAAAAATTGTAGTAGGCGGTAAATAAAAAAGTTATAATTATGAAATAAGGTAATAATTGCATAAATAAAGTTTTGCAAGCAAATTCAACGACACGTTAATCAGTACATAATCGGCTGCAGCGGCAACGATTTCATGGAAAAATGACAGCTTGCAAAATCCGTCCGATGTTCAGCAGGTGGTGGAAGCCAAACTTTAATAGGACTACATATAAATGTGGGCGTGGGGCGGGGTCACCCGCTTATCATTCGGGAAGAGCGGAATTTCTGGATACACAGTGACATGAATGATAGCGGTACTGACAACAATCGTACTTGAAAAACAAAGCATTCGTTCCAAAAGGCAGTTTTGCTGCTGTGAAAACACAAACAAAATACAAAAAGACATAAAACCAACGATTTAATTCGAATAGAAAGACAAAATAAGTTCTCCCAATCGACTCTGTAACCAAAAGTTTTTAGGAACACTACGAACCTTAGCAAGAGGGGTAGGGACCGAGGGCCATGCTCCAGCAAGTCAAGAAACAGGGAAAAACTTTGGCCAACCGAACGACTTGACATCTTTCTGTACAACTTAGCGCATCTCGACTCTACCCCTAACAAGTTTCGAGACAACCGACTTAGCCGAACTATTAACAAGCTGATTGACTAAAAATAGGACCAAAGTTGAAGTACATTTCCAGTGTGCTAATGCTACCAGACCTTTCTATGTCGACTTATTCGAATTCTTCCAGAGATTCTTTTAAATCTATCGATTTTCTATCTCATTCTAAATGATTTTATCATTAAGATACTCTCTATAGTTGGTCGAAAAGCCTGTAAAGATTATAAAGTAGAGGTTTCGTTGTTTTAATGAACGAATTGCGAGTGTTGGCAGCGCGCCCGAGGAGAAATCGATACCAACCGGACCGATGGCAAAGCGACAAACATCGCAGCTAGTTAAAACCGAAGGGCTTAGGCCTAATCGGGAAACCAGCTAAGGTTGCATTTAACAGAATCCAACAACGTATGATGTCATACTTTCTGTCAACTAATCGATAAAGTCGTGAAGCGAGTTATCGATTTTTCGGGCGTCTCGAACTTTAGAGTTTCCATTGGAACTTTATGGGAAACATATGAACGACTGTGTACAGGATGATAATTAGTATGTCAGCAACCATGAAAATATGTGAGACGGAAGTTATCTTCCGACTTTTTATACAAGTGTCTTGAGCCGAGCGATTCTGCTTTCATGGATTAACTTATTTAATCACTCGTACATCTCCAAGATGGGGCGGATAGCACAGTGGTAGTAATGTCTGTCATCATGAGCACGGTGCTAGTTCGATTCCGCACCGGGCTAACCAAGCCTCTCATTCCTCCGAGGTCGAGGAATTGATACCGGACTTGTCTGGGAAAAAATCACTCTCTGCAGTCCAATTGGAAATGGTCCAGCCTGCCTATCTTAGGACTCCAGGGAGAATTGCTCAACCAACATTCTACGACATTGAAGATGAAATGAAAATCCTCCAGCAGCAGCCGAAGCCACATAAGAAAGCTGGAAGATCTTTGTGCATAATGGATGCGAGGAAACGAATCGAATGCGAGAAGTGCTGGGATCCACACAGTAAAAATGAAGACGCGTCGAATAAAATAAAATGAAATAAAATAAAATAAAAATATCTCCATATTAGCTGGAAGTTCCTCATTTCAGTTCAAATCACTCATGCTTTCTATCAGCTTCTCTTCGGAAGTCTTATTTAAAACTGTTGCAAAGCTGTAAAATTCTATGAGAAGTTAATATTAGGAAAATTTGTAAAAGCAACGATTTACTTGAGAGCAATCTATTCTGTAGTTATGATCGATGAAAAGATCAATAAAAAAAGGATAAAGATCACAGCGTTGATCAATCCCTGAGGGATGAGCCATGCAATCGACTTTATCAAGCACCGCTTTGGCCTACTAATGTATCGAGATTGGATGCATATCTGGCTGGCCTTTACAATGACTCGCGTTGGCCTACCAATGTATCGATCCAATGCTGCTATCCTCTTAGACAGCCCCGGAGGGATGGAGGGCTTGGTGGGCCATGTGTGCGGGGATCGATTTCACGTGTGTGTTTCAAGGCGTCTCCGACGACTGCGCCACACACGCCCTTAATTTAATTTCATTTATTTTTTATTAGTGGCTTTTATTAAAAGATCAGAATTCAAAAAAAAAATTAGTGTTGAAACTGATTAAAAGAGGACTATGATCCATTTTGCAAAGAGAAACGTTCTCGTTTGTACTTTTGTCCACATAGAGAGGACGATTTCCACAGATACGCTAAAAACAGGACACGAAAAAGAAACTGAATGCGCTTAGTAGCAACAGCGAGACATTAAGAATACACTGATGAGTAGCTTTTTTCTTCTTCTAAACCCATAACCCTGAGACCCTCGTGGAACCACTTTTCAACGTAAACACACAACCACAAGTGCTCTGCGAATGGCTCCACATTAGACGTATAGTCGTATGAAAAAAGCCACTTGTAGACAACTTTTGAGAGGAAAGCTATTGAAACTTAACACAATAAAGTTTACAAATGCATATTCTAATGTCATAAAAATGAACCAAAATGGGCAACCATTATTCGAACGTGTTTATGAGTAGACAAATAGTGAAGTGTTTGCCTTCAGGTGTTCTCACGTGTCACGTGAACACAGCGAAAATTCCCTTCACATCAATACGCAGCTTCACTATTTGCTCGAACCCTTGGACTTAACCACACCGAGGTTTTCTGATTACATAGCATCCTATTTAGAACGGTTTTCAAAAACCAAGGCCATCAAAGACTTCATTCAACACAAACGAAAAAAACCCTCAACTATCATTAATCACAACCTAATCTAAGTCTTTATAATACCCAGGATCGACTTTCTCTTAACCTCGACATTGAATTGTGAGTCGCCAGCCATATGGGACTCTGAGCGGGTGTTCTTCTTCGGTGGAAGACAGGTGAAAAAAGCGGCTCTGAAGAAAGTGATTCTGCTAAAACGTCAGCTACGACTGTGTTGTATGTGTTATTGTATGGAAGTAAACGTATGCTGTCTAACTACCTCGCGATTGCTGAGAGCGAAAACGACGACTTCTAAGTCTTTATAATGACGAAAACTCTGTCATATTCTGATATGCAACCATAAGCATTACGGTAGTTTCCAAAGGAGACAGCATTCGCTAGGTCAGAGTCACAGGCACAAGTACTCAAATGGAACTGCCCACATTGGCATCGACATATTTGCAGATCGGATGAAAAATTGGTCATGATCGTCAGTCTTTCCTAGATTACTACTTAAATGAAATAATCGTTCACTAAATTGGCGATAACTCATCGTAATCAAATTAAATTGTTGTTTCTGGTTATTGTAAAAATATCAGTCGGTTGCGTACTTGGATACTTGGATACCCGTCCTCACTAGTTCTACGAGCCTAAGCATGATTTCCAGATCTCTGGAGATCTGCTGGTTTAACCATTGTGGTTCACTGGTGTCCCAAGGTCACTCATACCAAAGTCTGCCGCAGGTCGTCACCACCACGGGCAGACGCCACCCTTGTGGGGCAGAGATTTGCCACCATGTGACTAGTCAGATACAAGGACAGTGGTGATTCCTGCCATTGATATTGGTTTACTCTCAGCTGGGCTTTGGATGGAAACGTCGGATTCCTTCCCAGCCTGGAAGGCTCTGCTGGGGGATGAACCCCATACCGTAGCCAGACATCCACGAAAGCCTCACAGTCACGATGAGGGGACAAGCCGTTGTGAAGTAGGTTTCATAACTGTGAGCAAATAAAGGCTATCGAAGTTTTCAAGTAAGTCGGTTGTGCAAAATGAGTAGCTGAATGTGGGAAATTATTGCTCAAAAGAGAAAAAAAATGATACCAAGCAGAGGATGGAAATTAAAGCGCAATTCTCAGAAATAGACCGAAACAATTAGGAGTTTGTTAACAAGATTTTCCAGGTAAAAGAAAAAACATGGTGGATTTCCGCATTTTCAAGATAGCTGTATATTGAAAGAAAGTTATGTTTTAACTATGTAACTTCGGCAATTTACTACTGTAAGATGGGATCAATCACTTCATGTTTGCCATTACAGAGAAAAGAATAGGAGCACAAAGAGAAGAGAGACAAGAAAAGACCTTAAATCGAAGACAACATTCTCCTTAAAGACATCAAAAGCACTAAGTAACTTTGCTAACGTCACGTAAAGTACCATTAATTCCAAGATGTTTCCGCTAATAAGCCTAAAGCAAAGTTGTAACAGCACAGCTGTAACTATAATAATGTATTAACATATTTATCGGGCTTCTTCACGGTACTACCTTTGTTACCAAGAAAGTAGGCATGAAAATCTACCAAGTAGAGAGCTTCACTCATCTCAGTATCTACGTTTTCACTAAACTCATACAAGCATTTACTTGGACAATTTCATGACCCGTTCTCACTGGTTGTGCGGACTTCAAACACATTCTCCAATTTTCGGAGTTTTGCTGATTTAGCCACTATTTCCCTAGAGTCCTGAAGTCAGCCTGGTGAAAGTCAGCCTCAGGTCGTCACCACCACAAGCAGTCACAGTCGCTGCTAGTCAGAGGGGCAGAGGGAGATTTGCCACCATGCGACTAGTTCGATAGCAAGAGGGTATGGATCCTGGTATTGGTTTACTTTTAGCTGGGTTTCCTAATGGGAACGCCAGACTCCTTCTCAGCTTAAGAGACGCTGCCGGGAGGATGAATCCCCCGTTATACATGGCAGCCCGACATCTAGGAACACCTCCCAGCCACGATGAGGGGGGTAAGCCGTTGGAGGTACATACAAGGAAAGTAACACATTTTTTTCAGAAGTTACAGGCGTAAGTGCCATTGTACCTTATTTGTTAATATTTCCATGATATATCGTTTTCGCCAAAAAAAGATATCTAAAATCATAACAATTGAAAAACAGCGAAACGTGTGACACAATCTCAACATCTTCATAAGTTGGTCAGCTAAAAGCACTAAACCATCAACTCAGACCCTAACAGCATCAGTTACTAAATAAGAAAAGCGGCCATAAAATACGGATAGCGGCGTGAAGAACAAGCGATGCTAGTTATTCTGAACAACTAGAACGCAGCATGCGAACGACAACAGGTACCCATTCCAGATTACTTAGAGCTGCATGAGTACCACACATCCTACTTAACTCTATCTCTCGATCTACGAGCAGGACACGAATTATAGCAAAAAGGGTATGTTAACTGGATTGTTGCTGTCGAATGGTGCTAGGCAATCACTGCGCAATGAGTAATGATGACTCAGACGATGTTTCACAACCAGTCATGATGATGTCAATGGTTCTCGCCAATTTTAACGCCAATCATCCTCTAATCGTTGGTCCTGTAGACATTAATCGAATTTTGTCGTGCATCCCATTTGCAGTACTTAAAGAGTTGATTTCTTTCGTGATGAGGATGATTTTTCAATAAAATGATTAAAAATGAGGGATAAAGCACTCAGCGTTGATCAAACATTCCTGAGGAGTGCGCCATGAATTCCACCTCATTAAATTAGAGGTGACTGAATGCGTGTCTGTCCTAAACAATGACTCGTGGTGCTCTACAGCAGATGTATCGAATCAATGCTGGTGTCCTCTAAAATAGGTGTGGCACCAATTTTCCGAACTTGGAGGTATGAAGGGATTGATGAGCCTAAGGTTCCTTGATAAATTACGAAAATCTCTCGACACCACGGTATTTCAGGAATGCAGAACTTCATCGAATTATGGAAGAAACGTTGCTGTGGCATATTACATCCCATTTGCAGTACTTAAAGAGTTGATTTCTTTCGTGATGAGGATGATTTTTCAATAAAATGATTAAAAATGAGGGATAAAGCACTCAGCGTTGATCAAACATTCCTGAGGAGTGCGCCATGAATTCCACCTCATTAAATTAGAGGTGACTGAATGCGTGTCTGTCCTAAACAATGACTCGTGGTGCTCTACAGCAGATGTATCGAATCAATGCTGGTGTCCTCTAAAATAGGTGTGGCACCAATTTTCCGAACTTGGAGGTATGAAGGGATTGATGAGCCTAAGGTTCCTTGATAAATTACGAAAATCTCTCGACACCACGGTATTTCAGGAATGCAGAACTTCATCGAATTATGGAAGAAACGTTGCTGTGGCATATTAATCACATATACAAATTTTGTTATACATTACGCATTATCAGGCGATGAAGGACAAATTTAATGTGGACCAAGAGCAACCATACGCAATATCTGCTTATGTATACGTAATATACGTACTATCCTGTATGCTCTGATTAGTCCGAGAAAATTGGTCGTAGACTTGTTTGGAAACAGTTCGCTATCCACTATCTAACTGGGAACACTCTAGCGCGACTATTCCGGAACTCCATGGAAAATCGCCTCGAAGAGTATTCAACGACATTCACAAAGAAGAAGACGACAATCGTCAAGAAACAACCGACCCAATTCGTCAATGTTCGAAGACCTTCGTGGATAGTGGATGCGAGGAAAGGAATGAAATGGAAGAAGTGTAGCATCTGCGCAGTCAATGAAAACGAATCGTAAAGGGAAAAAAACCTGCATGTTAACTTGGCCTGGGAAATGTGCTGAATATGCTTTAGGGCTACGCCTAACAAAGGAGCCCAACGTGTACTCTGAGATACCTTGACAAATAAATATTGAGTATATCAAGCCTCCCATGCTAAAGCATAGCGCCCTACCACTCACAAAAACAATGGAAGTGAAGGGCAAAAAGTGTGAGGCCTCTTCTTCTCTATGACAACGAAACACACCAGGAAGCCTTGGTACATAACACAGTTGATCGGAGCCTTCATTGGTGTTCGCTCGAGTCGCCAGATGATCAATCGGACTGCATGTAATACAAATGAAGAACTTCTAATCACTCTGTCTCTCATCTCAGTCAGCAGTGTAAACATGGTAAATCAAAATGTTTGAAAACCGTTCAATTGCCTTAAACCCTCGAATAAGTTACATTGACTAATCTTTATTATTACTAGTATGTAAACATTTTCGCATCCGCTTGGAATTGCCTGGTATGACTAAAAATCCATACTACTTTACAATTACATCGTAAATGTAATTTAACTAGAGACAGTAGTTATCTGAAGGAACTACTACTTCTCGAAAGTGATTGGAAGACATTGATTTGGTCTTCAAACAAATGCTATAGTTCCAAAGATAAATGAAATTGAGAGCCATGCAAAACTTAACTTTGTCATTTGATCTATCTCCGAAACCTCCAAAGATGGAAAACGAACATTTTTGTGATCCAAACTTAGAGATGAGTGAGACTTTTCCCTCTTATCCGAGAACTCTACTTCAGCATTAGTAGCTAACAAAGTAACTGCATCACTTATAGAGAGTAATTAGGAACCCGGGTAGGCCGAAGTATTAGACTGTGAATTCTCGTCACTCAAATTAACTCTACAACCACTGTACTCATAGGATTCTTTGGTTAAAAACTGACTGGAAGGAAGCCTCCGACAAAGAGGGTATGTGAACGTATTCTCTACACTGCCAATAGTTCAAAAATGAAAAAAAATGCTGTTTTTACTGTACGCAAGTGCTTCCATGTCTAGTTGCTAAGAAGTTCATTGATCTCCTAAGCGGCCATGCTCTCTCTGGTGGTTTTTTATTGTAACGAAGATTTTCCTTTCAGCAAACACGAAGGTTATTCCACACTTTTCGCAGGAATGATACTGAAAGTTTCGGCAACAATCTCATTGCTAACTACTGATGATATTTTAATTAGTTTACTACAATGATAGCATGTTTACTGTACTCTATTTTACTGACTAATACTCTTCTCACATTTCTGCCAACCATCTATTTCCTTCCATTTCACACGATTCGTCATCATGTTGTGCGAATCCCAGCACTTATTACCTTCCATTCGTGTGTTTGCATCCATCGTCCTCGATAGCCTTCAGATTTTGCATGTGTTCGGCTGCTAGTTGAAGACTTAAGGTCTTCCAAATGTTGCCGAATGCCGGTC
Source organism: Angiostrongylus cantonensis (assembly GCA_009735665.1). NCBI lineage: Eukaryota > Metazoa > Nematoda > Chromadorea > Rhabditida > Metastrongylidae > Angiostrongylus > Angiostrongylus cantonensis. The sequence continues at coordinate 1,041,655 of MQTX01000070.1, forward strand.
GAGTCGATTCTCCTTGTTATTCTAGGATAGTCGTGCTAGAGTGTTCCAAAACATTCACAAGGAGTCGCCAGCTTTCAAGGGTTAGAAGAGGCAAGTTGATCAAAGTCTGGTGGCAATGTCCCGAAACCGGAAAGGTAACAATTTTGCTTATGCCATTTCTTACTACTACTAACCATTAGGAGGCAAAGTAAAACAAATTCACTACATTCATACCTTTGCCTTTTTTTCGTATAGATAACCTTAAAACGTCAAAAAAAAGAACGATATGCTTGCAAAATGGAATCACAGGAGGCAAAATCATAGAAGAGACCTACATGAGTAATCAAACCCACTGTACTTCATTTGGCTTTGTACGTAATGCCAAGAAGCGCACTTTCTCTCGCGAATGGACAACTGAGATTCCAAAGTGACTCTTGGTTTTGCACGAAATTAATGAGTCATCTTAACTCACCACTGACTGCTCGACTTGGACTGGGCGTTTTGGTATTCTTCTTCCTCAAAAAGTATATTATAGGATTAAAGATGTGGAATTTTGAGCTACCACTGAAACATAGCCAATTCAAAAGTATTCATTTTGTCTTCTAAAAACTAGAGCGCTTCGGATTCTGACATTGTAGTTCCGATGACCGATCCTCATGAAAAATTCTAAAAGTCCTATTCAATCCCATTTGAACAACATTCTTCTAGATGAGGTTAAACTGCCTTCTTGGAGAGCTTTAATTTCCGCTCCAGGCATTTAAAGCTCGTCGCGAAACTTGTGGATTGGAGGAGATCCTTCCTTTGGGACTCAGTTTCATGGAGAACGGCAGTGATTTCTGGCTTGTAGATCGCCTTCAACTGCCGATTATTTCCCAGAATCGATACCAGTAATTCGAATCCAAATCAAAGTTAGGAATACTACGGCAGAAGAAACAAAACTTGTGAAACCAAACTGTTTGGAACAAAAACGAAATTTCAGGTATAACTGGCCATCAACATCTACTTCGCCTCCTATTGGATAAAAAAAAAGGAACAAGTTATTCTCAACAGCAGAAACAGGGTTAGGATGCCAGACAGTTTAGTTAAGCAAAAAAATCGATGATCACATTTCTAATTCGCTTAAGTAAAAAGAAAACAACCTATGAACTGCGTTGGATAGGACAAGATATCATATAAAGAAAGCAGCACACGTATTTCGGTACAAGAACCAATATCTCGCAGGGGCACTGTTCTTAAAAAAACGTTAAAGATACTGTAAGTAGCAGTTAAGGAGAATGTATTATGCTGTGCTTCAGTCAATACTTCGCTCCGAAACACCATATTACGCTATGGGAATGAGATTAGCGGTGCTTTAGCGCTTCCTCTATTTTTCCAGTTTTACCCTAACTGCCTCTAATTCCCTATCTCACTCGAATCAGAACTTCGTAGGTAAGTTTTAACGATGGAAATTGACAGGATAATACATTGAAGTCGGTCTTATGCATAGAGGACGAAGAGATCCTTCGAAAACACGATAAACACATTTGGACATTACTTCAAATCCCTAAGTGTTCTAAGCACATTGTTCTGTCCTTAAGAAGTCGGGCATTTCATCAATCATCGAGGACAGTAATGCAGTGCCTTCGCGTCCAAACGGCAACAAGACGAAACTTCTCACTAAAAATGTTAGAGATCATTCATTCCATATCGAGATTGTTACGCTAGCAACAACAACAACAGCACATTGACATAACACGACACATAAAACAGTTCATTTTCCCAATTTTTTAATGAGACCTCCACAGCAGTGACTATGGGATATAATATTGCCAATCAACGTAGTTGGTCGAAATATCAAGCAACAACAAATCAATAGAAAAAAATTAATTATTCAGATAAAACAAAACAACCCATAAGTGAATTTACAACAACATCTCAAATTCTTAGTGCCAAACTAAACCTTGAAATCTACGTCTTCTAATAATAGCATTGTCATTTCCCTCATTCGTCGTTTAGCTTCTATTTCAGGCATTTCACGAAGGGCTGTCGAAACAAATGCTGCTGAAAATGAATGAAATGACAATGACAAACTATAGAAATAAAACCTACTTCGTCGCTTTCGCACCAAATTCCTTTACAATCGAGCACTCTACACAACTTTCGAGAAGTCGGCGTTATAAGAGAAAATCGTCATAAACTTTATTACAATATTCTAATGCCCCTAGTCCAACAGTTGAAACAACATCAACCTCAACTGGCTGTACTTGAGGTACAGAGACAGTAACAAACAGGTACCCCTGCGACTTACCGTCTCATGGTGGCTAGGTGTTCCTCGTGTCGGGCTGCGATATACAGCGTGGGGGATACATTCCCCAGAACAGTGCCTTCCAGACTGAGAAGTCCGACACTTCCATCTGGGAGCCCAGCTAAGAGTACACCAACACCAGAAATCACCACTGTCCCTGTTATCAAGCTAGTCGCATGCTGGCAAATCTCCGTTTGATCCGCAAGGGCTGCGACTGCCTGATCAGAGAGGAAGGTTTGGTCAGGTTAACCTCGGGACTCCAGGGAACCACAATGGTTGAATCAACAAAACTCCAAACGGACGGAAATTATGCATGAGTATGCATAACGAGTGAAGACGGGCAACCCAAGTATATAATAAACATATGCTTCTAATTTGCAGTTTAAAGAAAGGGTGTGCTAAGTGAAGATGAAACTCCCCACCATACTTATCATACTTGTCAGCGTGTTCTTTTCCATTGTGCACACGAATTTGTCCATTTGTGGCATCCTTAGGCGGTTTTATAGATACACCTGAATCGAACAAGAGTGCTAGATTTCCCAGAAGATTTATGAACAACAGGTTCAGGTTCAACAAATGTAACTAAGAAGCTCTGGTAAATTCCCTCATATTAAAAAAGCAAAATCTTTCGAGCTATATTTTCGACTTATTAATTTGTTAATAAGTAACTTGCCATTTTTATCAGCACACTCTCGTTGTTTGGCAACACTGGCGGCTGAAATTACACAGATTGTGTCAAGACATAATTCAATCCCAAAACAAAAGAAACAACGACTCATTAGTTAGTATGCTGACATTCTAAGGAAATGTTATCGAAAAGTGAGTCACAACTGCTCTATAATCCCTTTGCATTCAAAACGGCTTTATAGTGTTATTATTAACTTGTCAAAGAAAACCTTCGGAGGCAGATGATCAAAACCAATGGCTAGCAAAAGTTTCGAACTTATAACTAATAGTAAAACGAATATACTAAAGTTTTACGGATACATCCATTCACCTCCACTCCTTGTATCCACTCGCATCCTCTTAGCTGGAGGTGGGGCAGCGTTAGTGTTGTCGCCTTGAACTGACGACGAAGCTACTGCAGAGTTCGGTGAATTACTTGATTTCTCCGGCATTTCTGATATGTCGTTCTCCGAAAACACCATTACTGACGCTTGTTCATATGTCGCACCATCGTCCTTCATTTCAGATTTCGGTTCACGCTTTGCGCCATTTGAAATGTCGTCCGTAAAACTGCTGCCTCCAATTGCATAACCATTTTCAAAATACTCGAATGCGTCTACCTTCACATCATAGAGGGTGTCATCTGGAGCCTCTTGAATTTCAGGCGATGCATCCGAAGTTTGAGGGCAGTGAGCAAGCTCTCTAAATAACATCGATCGGGTATATTTCTTTAAAAAAAGCAAGAAATATATATATGCATATATACATATATATGCATATATATGTAAACATAAATATCAGTGGACGTATGAACGCTACAAGTTATTATGAAGTACACTATGAAATTTAAGGCGAATTTAAGGCGATACATGGAAGAGGAAAAGTTGGCAAATTCTACACCAATCTACCTCACTAGCCATATCAGCTCTGATTAAATCGCTTGTTATCTAACACATAAGTGTCCATACGTCCTAATAAGGATAGACTTAAGGGAGGTTGAATGGACCGTGAGCATTAGTCTCACTGCATACTTTTACGACTGTTTACTTTGCGGGGAAAAAAAGGTGTACTTACTATTTTTTATACAATACAGATGCTGTACCAAACTCTGTTCATGGAAATCCGTTTTCTATACATGACATTTAGAGAAAAACGTTCCTCGCATGAATTTTTTAGGATCGCCTGAGCTGGGTCACAAGTTGCTACCACACAAATTAGATGAAATGCGCATGTATTAAATTTCAATTCAAAAATGTAAGTGGTAAGAATCCTTTACTCTGTTGAGTTTTCTAATAGTCGAATATAAAATGCAGGACAACCGTACCCATCTTCATATGTGCCAGCCAAGAAGTTTATCCTACGCTGAAAGTACCACTCCCTCTCCGGAGGCATCTTGAGAGCCAGATTTCGTTTCCATTGATCACGAAGGTTTTTCCACATCACTTTCAGCCTTCCCACTGAAATAACAAAAGCCACTTGTTTTAAAGGAAAAAAAAATACTGTTTCAGGATCGTACCCTTAGACTCGAATCCGTGAGCCTGCATTTTTTCAGCAATCTCGTTCCATGCCTGTGTTTTCATATCAGATCGCGCATAGTACTGCGACCTTGTGTTCCAAATGGACTCATGTTGTTTGACTAATTTAATGAGCAAGATCTTTGCCGGATAACTCATATCAGCGAATTAAGTTACCTTTACCTGGAATTCTAGACCTTCCCAAAAATCGTATTGTAGGACGATGCATGCATCCGAAACGAACAATTGCGGTTACGATAGAAAGAAACTGCAGAAAAAACAAAAAGAAAAGGTGTAGTTTACTTTTCGTCAGAATATACCTAGAGTACGGTGAATTGATCTTATTCTATAAGTACAAGATTGTCGTCGAAATTCACTGCACACTACACCTAACGCGTCTTAATCTCAAATGCACATGAGACTGCCGTTGAGGTAAGGGTCGGTCTGATCCCTCCAGAGAAAATAACTTCGCAAATAAGGCGTAACTGTGTTGTCGTTATCGCACATTTATTATTATTTATTTATTTACATTTATTTATTTAGCCCTAAATGTTATGAAGAAGTATTTTTATTGAGAATAGAAGCTGTGATGGCTACAGTACTTCTCAGATTTCACCGGAACCAAACACTATGTGAGTAGAGAAAAATTGAGAACGACTGCAAAAGCTAACAATGTCTACGATCCTTGATAGCTATGACTTATAAGAGCAAGTATAATAGGACGGAAAACCCGTCTAAAAACACTTCCTTTGAAGTGAGCCATGGCTGCGCTTGAAGGGAACCATGGCTACGTTTGTTCTTATTGGTATCTATTCAGTTTTCACAAACAAACTCGATCCCTTCATAGATTTCTAGCACTGGGAAGAGTTGTTAATATAAAGACGAAATTTCACATCAGCTGTATTCTACACACCGTGCGCTTAGAACTGTTTATGTCCAACCATTCAAGACGACTTCGTAACACGATCAAAAAAAAAAGGCGCCAATCAAAGAACAGACTCGATGTGGTTCTCTGTCATAGACTTCTAATAACTTCATCACACTATTAATCAAACTATATCAGGCTAAATCGGGTTAGATCAAGCTGCAAAGAGAATAGACGGAAGTAGCTCTTGAGCACTCCGCTATTATTTCTGAGTCCCACTTATAACAACACGGCTCTGAGGAAGGCGAAATCGTCGAAACGTCAGCTATCGACCAACAACACCAATAGCAACGACAACGAAGGCCTATACCAACCTCGAATTAGTGCAACAAGATCAGTTTATAAGACCATATAAATGAATATATATAAGATGGTTATCTTCAGCAACATAGTATTCATGCTACTCAATAAGAAGGGAAGAGCACGACAAGTAATTTGATTGGTCTCGCCCGTGCTGACCCCTTGCGCGAGGGAGCAAGCGATGAAGAGCGAGCGAGCGACAGAAGTGAGGGGCGCGGAGATCGAGCGAGCGACAGAAGTGAGAGGCGCGGGGTGCGAGCGAGCGACAACAAACGTGAGGGCAGGCGAGAGCTATTGGGCGACAAGAAGCGTAAAGGAGGAGGAGAGGGGACGAGCGAACACAAACGTAAGGGAAGAAGAGGGCGAGCGAGCTACAAGGGACGAGAAAGGAGAGGAGAGTGTGCGAGCGACAAGAAACGTAAGAGAGGAGGAGAGGAGACGAGCGACAAGAACGGTAACGGAAGTGGGAAGCGAGCGGCAATCTGACAGAGGACGTGCCGATGAGCGTGGAGAGTGAGCGATAACGGACGCGCAAGAGTGACCACCTTCAGAACGAGATGCCCCTAACGCGCCAACGGCTGACAAACCATTGCCAGACTACGAACCACCGCAAGTATGGAGATCTGCAAACAACCAGTCAATATTGAAAAGTGATCTCTTGTGAACAAACGGGCAAAAGTAGATGTGCTTCCTCGATAATTCCAACCACTGGAAGAATGGTCCTGCTGAAAGAAAGAGGTGGCCAATGCACATATGTTCCACGTCGAGTGAATGCATACTGCAAAAGACCATAACAGGCACAGAAGAAACAAAGGTTACCATGACGTTGATGGGTAAAATAGGTTGAAAAACATGGTCCTAAGAGATATTGAAGAAGGTAGAAAGGCCGAAGGATCAACTGTTGTGGACAAAATACTGCAAAAATACAAATAAATACAAAATAATAAAATATAGTAAAATATAATAAAAAACTGCATTAACAACACGTTGTCCCACGAAATCCACAATAACGTGACAATCGACCGACGTTAGAGGGAAATCTGGCCTGGAAATGTACATACTCGGTTAACGCAACCGCAATCGATCCAACAGATTGACAGATGGGAATGTCATGATGGGTGTCACCGAGTATACACGATGTTTGGGGTTTATGAATATGGACAACAAATTTGAAACAAAAATAGCAGAGATGTCTACGGAAAACCCTGACTGTGACGCGTAAGTGACAAGTATGGATTTCAGGCGAATGCTGCGAAAGTGCCGACCAAAGTATAGCTAGCGGTGGTCGGCGACTGGCGGATAGCAGAGCGCGACGAGCGACCTCGAGCGGTCTGGGCGTGCGCGGAAATCGATGGCGGCGAACACCCGCCGCCTCCTGTGCTCGCTCGCTCGCGTCTTGTCGCCGCCGGAACTGTGGCGACGTAACGTGCCGCGTCCAGTAGATCGCGTCCGGGTGGTAGCGTCCATGGTCGTATCCGTATATCGCGATCATCTTACGGATTTTACATTTGGGAATTCACTGAACAGGCTGCGTGAGTCTAAACACTTTATAGCATGGATTTTTTCCTGCATTTAATGCTTTTTTCCAATTAAATCCCACCAATCATCCACGTAAGCTTTCGGATGGTGTAACCTCTCACCTGTCGTCGTAGTGATCGTCGAGTGACTCGAACGAGCGCCAGTGAACCATCTGTTTCTCCCTGTCACGTTCTATTTCGAATTCGCGTCCAATGACGCTGAGCTTTTTGGTGATCATACGTTCAATCGAGGGGTGAATAGTGCAATGGTACTGATACCGTCCATCATGAGCACGATGCCGGTCCCATCCTAGCCTGGTTCACCGAGTCTCTTATCTCTGTGCGGTCGGGAAGTTGATAAGGACCGTGCAGTTATTCCAGGGTTCGAGAGAAAATCGACATGAGCAGCATAGCATTCAACGACGTTCGTGACTGACAAAAACAAATTCTGCAAGTAGCAACCGAATCGACAAATAAAAGCGTTCGAAGATCTTCGTGGATAATGATTACGAGGAAACCGCACAGTAAATATAAGGACGAGTCGTATAGAATACGTTAAAAACACATCTAATCAGTATTTTCTTAGATGGTTAGGCTAACAAGAGGTTGATAAATAAAAAAAGATTCTGTAAGGGTAACATTTCTTCTTCTTCATCTTCTTCGGAGCCGTAGCGATCCATGGGAATGACAGTACAGCGTTGCCGTATGTCTATGTGTATCAATGATACCTTAAACAGGTTTTGTACTCGACTAGAAACATCAAGTTTGGACATCTTTGTCTTGTTGAAATTGGTACGATAGGTAGTGCTTCACTACTTATCACACTTTCTTGTTTCTTCTTATATTGTCTGCACCAAGAGAAATCTTCCATTTCAACGCTTTTCTTGATTCGTTCAACTGGAAGCGAATTTCATTTTTCGATATGAATATACTTAGGCTTAAGGCGTTAATGCGACTCATCTTTTACATCTATCACAACTGTCTATGTGGATCCCAGAACTGGCTTGCATTCGGTTGGTTTCCTTGCCTCCATCATCAACAATGATTTTCCAACACATGCGTGTGGATTCAGCTGTTGCTTAAGGATTTTCCTTCGCGATGAATTTAAATGCTGTATGTACTACCTGGAGTCCTGAAAGAGCCGGGCTAGAGGGTTCCCACGTGGTTTGCAGACAGTGGGCAGGGTGTTTTTTCCACTAAAAAAGAGAGCAATATTATGTGTAGCGGTGGCCAACTCTATTTTCATCTTCATGTAATTTCCTTGTTTTCATCTTTAGTGGTGAATGGCATAGATCTCCATTCACTAACCTATCACCAGCTGATTACTCGCAAAGCCATGCATAGTTTCACCAGGCGGAAGATGAACGCATACAAAAAAATGTCTTGCAATATCTTAACTTCTATTCACTGCTTATTATTTTTTCAAAGAATTGTACGATGTGACCTGAACACACCAGTAGTGTGAAAAACTGGCTGAGCGAAAGACAAAGCAAGGGTCTTTCTTGGTGTGCTGGATAGCACCCACGCCACCCGTACCCGCCCTCGTAACCCGTATCGCTGGTTCAGAACCCAACCGAGGTTTGAAATCTTCATCTCACCATCTTTGAGGCCATGATTTACTACCTTGTAAGCTTCGTATTTTTTAGAAATGTCTCATTTGGAAAACTACATTATGTAGATGGATATAGATATCTATGTCCTTGTATCCGTAGTGTCGGCGTTCGTTCTTGGATACGCCTGCATTCTCGTGGAGTCCACTCTACAGTTCTTTTCGCCCATCTGTCATCCGTTCTTCTCATTATGAGACCGGCCCATCTGTTTCGTTATTGATGTGTATATATTATTATATTATTATCTTTCAGAAAACATCGCTCAAGCTTTCTGTGAGCAGTGCGGAGTATTCATGACGTGGTTGAAGTATTAGACTACGTCTCTGCAGCATAACAGAGCGATAGAAAGACCACCAAATCGAAAAGGTGAAAGCGGATTTTCGGGTCCTTCAGTTGATTGGTGACTTTTTGAGAGGCCCAATCCAACCCAAGCTGCTCTCCTTCTTATGCCTAATGTCTTTATGTTGTTTTCTATGTTCCATCCTGCACATAGATCGGCCAACAATTTACGATGACCTCACTTTCTATACAGCCCAACAAAATACACTTGAATAAATTAAGCTCCTATGCCAGAGCTCGTTGCTCGGGACCGTTGGACGCTTTGATGGCCCTTTACTACATGGTTAGCAACCGAATTTGTATTGTGCATTTCTGTCCATTCGTTGCCAAAAAAGGTAGAGGTAGCAAAAACAAAATCTCGATACCGCAGTTGTAGTAAGGACGAGTACAGAGTTGCTAAAATTGCAAAATTGTGCCGCTTAAGTCAAGAAGAAGTATGGTGACCATCTGTATTTACAACGGTACCAAGAGAACATCCCACTGAGGACGAGATCGCCAATGGACTACTGGCCTAGCTGAGAACAATTCGCTCGTTAGAGGCACTAATGGGAAAGAATTACACAGAGTAAGCGATGTGTCCTCCCAACACGAACTAAGTCATGTATGTCGACTTCTTCTGAATAACTAACGGCCAGAATCGAACGTTTACGGTTAAGAAGACGTGGACAAATACCAGCATTGACGATCCTCGTCACCCAATGTCAGAATACGATAATGATCACGTTCTGAGCATTTTTTAGGAGCTTGATAAGTTACACAAGAAAGGTCACACTATAACTTCATGGTAAAGTGGTCGCTTTATAATTTTGGAGCATAAAACACGAGAACGTCTGAAGAACTTCAGATTCATAATCACGAATTGGAATGGGACGAAAAATTGGGATACTGTCTAAACTCATCGCTGATGTATTTGAGCGTTAAGACGACTTACGGATATAGGGGATCTGTCCTTACTAGTCATATGTGGTGACAAAAACATAAAGATGAAGATGCTTCGAAACGTTGAAAGGAACCACTATAAGCTGCAAATCCTAACTTTCATGGGATTTTATATCAGCGCTAAAAGTTGGGGCACAAATAGATGAAATGGATGCCCTACGATCACACGTAAGCTCACAGATGAGTATTAGACTTGAAACAAAACACACTTTTATCGATAACCTTTGCTGTCAGGTATGAAACATTTCCCGATGGTAGTCCACTATCCACAAAGTGGAATAGTATGTTGGAGATTTCGACGAGCTATCGCGATGTGATAGATACTATTATACTTTCTGTCAGGTTAGCAAAATGCTTCATCGAAAATACTTCTAGCCAACAAGGGATTTTTAAAGCTCTGCAGGCGCAATAACCTCCACCCAGAAAATATAAGGGTCATTATTCAGCTCGATCCGTTATTGCGCCATTCATTCCTTCCTTCTGAAGTCCTCATCTTCTCCTTCCAACGAAACCAAAAACATAGGCAGCGAACAAGAATAAATATCAGTAACATGGTAAATATTCTCATGTGAAATGCCAAAACTTCGCACAACAATCTTACATAAGCTTATTAAAAGCGCAAGTCTCTAACTTCTTAAGCCATTGTTGACGTGCTCTGGCATGACCATGCTGAAGCTTTGGTGAGGCTGGCCTGGTTTTGCATCCATACACATTCTTTGTTACACTGCGTATATAAATAAAAGGATAAAGCTCATGGCGTTGATCAATTCCTGAGGGACGCGCCATGCATTCAACTTCACTAAGTGTCGTTGGAGACGATTGAATGCATATCTGGCCTTTTACAATGACTCGCGGTGGCCTGCCGATGTATCGAGCCAGTGCTGCTATCCTCCAAGTCAAGTCTGGTACCAACTAGTCGACCCTAAAGGGATGGACGGATTGGTGAGCCATTAACACTGCGATCGAACTCAAGTGTGTGTCCCAGGGCTCCTTCGATCACTGCGCCACACGCGCCCTCTTCATATATACTCCCAACATATTTGATTTTTGGAAAATGTAAGAAGGATACATACGAAGCCATTGAACATGGATGCTACAACCAGTAAAGGAATCCCAGACATCTAATGAGATGTTTATTATTCATAAGCAAAAAAGAGCAGATCTTTCCAGAGGATCAAGAGAACCAGATCGACAAACTTCAAAAGCAATAGAAAATATTCGTAATATATAACATATAAGTGCATTAAGAGAAACTGTTGTGAACGGCAGAAAAAAATATTGGATTCATGAAAAAATTCCCACAGCATACACACTATGAGCATAACAGAGGAACAGAACACCTTTCTGTCTCTACCAGTGTAGGCAATACATAAAGTTAAAATGAGGAAAAGTTGTTGCAGGCGAACATGCCATATCTTCCACGGTCACCTTATTTTCTCCTTGGTTTCTGTCTGTAAGTTTTACTAAACAGTTTCAGTGTAGAAATGCAGATTTGTCAGCTGTACTAGAAACCTACTCGAAAGTAAGAACTTTTCAATAAACGTTCCCTGTGTGGGTAAATAGTGATAGAAATACAAAAATAAAATTGCCCTAGTCATAATCCTCGCCTTTCCTTGAAATGTACGCTCCTTGCCGCTAAAAGAGCCTGTACAGCGACATTTCTCTCGTCCAGGATACGATGATAAGTCACCAGAAGGGCAAGATTTGTGCTGAAAATAGTGATGAGATAGGGGACTAATGTTAAAATTTAAGCATTGAATTCAATATAGTCAACATACCGGATAGGGGCGAATAGAACAGTGGTAATAATGTCCGTCATCACGAACATGGTGCTAGTTTGATTCCGCACCGCGCCAACCAAACCTCTCGTCCCTATGGGATCAGGAAATCGGTACCAGACTTGTCTAGGAGAAAATCACTCTGCATTCCAAGTGGGAACGCTCCAGCCCGGCTATCTCAGGACTCCAGGGGGAATTGCTTGGCCAGCTTTCTACGACATTCAAGATGAAATGAAAATCTTCAAGCAGCAACCGAAGCAACGAGTAAAAGTTGGAAGACAAGATCTTCGTGGACAATGGATGCGAGGAAGCGAATCGAATGTGAGAAGAGCTGGGATCGGCACAGTAGACGGGAAGACGGATTGTATAAAATGAAAAAAAAATCAATACAGCCATGAATCATTAAAAATGTAAGCATTACATGATTCGGTAGGACAGAGTGTTATGTTGACGAGCAACTAACGATATCGTTTATATCCTACATGTGGATTGCTGCTCAGGTTGCTTTCTTGCACTCCAGTTTTACAGTGGTTTTCAATAGGACTAAGTCAACGTGTAGTTCTACGTTTTGTTCACATATAAGGGTGTGTATTAGTGTCCTGTTCTTGTAAGCGGACGCATGATACATTAACACGCTATCACAATACATTCTGTAAGCGAGATAAGCATCTAATCATCTCGACGATGCCATAAATGAAGTCGAATGCATAACTCATTGCAGAACAGTTCATGCTTTATTCCATCCAGGTGGTCTAACACAAATTCAATGATAACGGAAGATTTGGAGATTTGATAGAGTTGTCACATTTCTGTTCTATAAAAAGGGATAAAGCTTTCGGCGTTTATCAATCCCCGAGGGATGCGTCATGTATTCGACTTCATCAAGCATCGTTTGAAGGTGATTGAATGCATATCTGGCCTTTACAATGTGTCGCGGTGGTCTACCGATGCATCGAGCCAGTGCTGCTATCCTCTAAGACAAATTTGGTACCAATTTGCCGACCCCGGAGGGACCGAAGGCTTGGCGTGCCATGGGCACCGGGATCGATTCCACATGTGCGTTGCAGGGCACCTCTGATCACTGCGCCACACGCGCTCCTTCTGTTCTACAATACTAATAAAATTTATGACGAGAAGCATACCTCGCAAAAAAGCCGAAGAAAAGCACGCCTGTTAGAGCAATCCACGTTACTTTAGATCCAGTCACACTGATGACGATCAGGATGAATGTTCCGATTATATAGATACCGATTTCACATACCAGTATCACAATTTGTGGAACAACTAGTCGAGATTTTGTCATCTAAAGAACCTTATCATACATAGGACGGAAATAGTAGGCGGAGAGTAGTTTGAAATAGTTGTGGATTAGAACACCACATGGAAGTTATGTAACCAAAACGACCCAATCCTTGTTACCTACAGCACAGTTAAAACACACTTATTTGCTTCAACGGTGGACAGTATCGATTTGCGATCGGAAACCATCACCTTGGAAGCTTCTGATAGACAACAGAAGTTATGAATTCCTTATTAACTATGTTGCTTTAACTTCAGTACTGGTATAGCCCTTATGTACTTCCGTGGAAGTTGCGAAACAGATGTACACGGTTTCCGAAGTTACTTCCCAAGAGCAGCTGTTTGACGTGTTCCTGTTCTCTTAAATGCAAATCCGCTTCTAGCATCTAGTTTTTACTGCAATTGGAAATGCGAGTACTACCGCACCTGTCTACAAAGCAAACAAGATGGCATGCTCCCTCAGTTGAAGAAGTGCGCGACGAACGAACACCACTCTGCTCAGTATTTGGAGGACCGGCTTTGGAGAGAACAGTGGGTGGCTCAGTGTTGATTTGAAACTCTGTTAGGTCTAATGCTAAAGCAACTTTACGGAAAAAATTCGAGGGCCTCTTCATTAGATCGCGTAACACGGCTTCAAGAAGGTATAGAAGCACCGTTAACGAAGATCAAACGAGTCACAGTAAAGTAAATAATGTGCCAGAAAAGTCGAGGCTTTCTGTGTTAAGAGGCATGGCTCTCCCTTACGGGGTGCGCTTCATTGGAATTGAGCTCAAGTTTCTAACCATATGAACCCATTTCTAAGGTATCTTTGCAGAGGGTCACATGTAATTCACTTAAAGATAGAATCTGGAACAAACCATTGCGATTGAAATGTGCTTTTGTGTTCTTTTTTCTGTTTTGGTTGTAGAGGTGTTTGGCTGGGTAGGTTGCAGTGAACATAACCCCTTTCCACGCTTTGAAGAAGGCGAAACCCTTGGAACGTTAGCCTTTTTCGTGAATAAAGAACACAGTAACAAAGTCATGTTTGTTCATCAAGAATACAATGAGCTATTTGGCCAATCCCGAGGCTAATAGAATTTTTGTCTTGGGAATTTCTCCTACTTTCTGTTTAGCAAAGAGTTTGCTCAGCACATTTTCTATGGAATGAAACTGTGCTATAAGTAAAAGTTAAAAAACAAACCATGGAGAAATTAGGTCTGTTCATTACACAGAACACATCATCTGCGATAATTTTCTGCCCCTAGACAGCTCCTAGTTGGTTAAAACTTTCTGGTTTTCTAGCGTACCATTTGGCTCACCTAATAAATGTGGCTAACACTAAACCAAACTTTGACAGGACTCTCGTTAAAAATTTCAAGACTTCATATCCGATCTGTTGATTTGCCAACTGTATACAATCTTGAGCATTGCTTAAGTTATTGGTAGTGGTGTACATTTTGTTTCTGATGTCAGCAGTAGAGTGCAAGTAGTGTTAACCTTGAAGACCATGTAAAGTAAATGAATGCTATATACTGTACCTGTACACCTAAAATCGTTCCTAAAACAGTAAGTAAGTGTGCAAAATGTATTCCAATCCAACAGGATAAGAACACTCGATAGCACGTCCAGTAAGTTGCTGGATCGCTTCGTCTCAAGTACTGCAACAAAGATGAATCCACATTGTGTTCTTCGATCGATGAATCCTGTTTTAACAACACGTACCGCTAATAGCTGCCTGTACAGTATCAAGAATTCGTGCCAGGATGGTTGTAGCAATAACAGAATACCAACGGCTATACCAAGTATGCACACAATGGTGCTCACTGCACTGTGGATATAAACCCATGTCTCAAATATTATCTAACATTAATATTATTCATAATTACAAGGTTATTAAAACTAAGACTTTTAGTGCGAGTGCATGACTGCTCTCCAACAAATGGGTTCAAGTTCTTCATATCAGAGAGATTTGCGGAAACAACAATAAGTCAGTAGGAAAAGCCATACGATACGCGGTGACGAGGTCATTACTTGGATGGCCCATACTCACTGTTTGTGCTGACCGTTGCATAATTCCATTCTCCATAGATTTGCTGATTTAGCTACTGTGATTCTTTGGAGAGCCAAAGTCAGCCTAACTGAACCCTTCCTCTGATCATCACTACCTCACGCACGTGCCGTCCTTGTGGATTAGAGGGAGATTTGTCACCATGCGACCAGTTTGATACTAAGACGGTGGTAAACACTTGTACTGGTTTACTCTTAGCTGGGCTTCCTCATGGAAACGTCGGTCCGCAGCTTGGGAGGCCTTGGGAGGGAAGATGAATCTCCCCGCTGTACATGGCAGACCCGCACCCAGGAACACCCCCTAGCCACTATGGGGCGGTAGGCCGTTGGGAGAGATGATATCATTACTTCTTTTTGAAAAACGTTGAAAAAAGCAGTTGCTAATAAATTCCTTGGAGATGGTCTACTATATTCGTTATTAACCCATGAAGGAAAATTTTTTCTTGTCACTTTGAGTCCAACGCCTAAGTCCATATGGCTGTCGCATCTAAGAAACGCGTAATTGTGTACTGCATTTCTTACGAATTTAAATCAACTCATAAAAACTCCGCAGCTTGGGAGGCGTTGGGAGGGAAGATGAATCTCCCCGCTGTACATGGCAGCCCCGCACCCAGGAACACCCCCCAGCCACTATGGGGCGGTAGGGCGTTGGGAGAGATGATATCATTACTTCTTTTTGAAAAACGTTGAAAAAAGCAGTTGCTAATAAATTCCTTGGAGATGGTCTACTATATTCGTTATTAACCCATGAAGGAAAATTTTTTCTTGTCACTTTGAGTCCAACGCCTAAGTCCATATGGCTGTCGCATCTAAGAAACGCGTAATTGTGTACTGCATTTCTTACGAATTTAAATCAACTCATAAAAGCCCATATGTCCCTCTTCCCATGTACAAGTTATATAGGTCTTGCTCATTAGGAACAGCCTTTCTACTATTCAGGTACAAAAGGCTCTAATCGGAGAAGGATTCTTACGGATTTGACGGGTTACAAAGGTATCCCAGTTCACTCCACCTTTGTTATTACTTCGCTATCTTAGCACTCTCCTAATTAGCAGCAATCAACTGTGATTTGATGGGCGAGCTCGACCAGAAACACTTCCGTTTCTATGTTCTTTGTAATTTTATCTCTTTTACGACACCTAACAGTCAACTTATACCCACACATAGTCGAGATGTCAATAGAGACGTGAACGAAACTTAACTTGAGGAACTTAAGTAAATATCATGAAGGAATGAAATAAATCTTACTTGAATGTGAAGTCCAGCATATCGATTTACTCTGTCCTGTTCTACCACAACACCACCAAACACCGGACCATAAAACATTTCGTTCTGGTTTTGCAATAACCAGTCACAAAATCAGTTTGATGTTTGAAAACGGATACTTTGCAGCATCAATGAAGAACAATAGTAGTTCATAAGATACGAATTTGTATAGAAAAAAGTTGCTTATCTCTCCTTGTCTGTAAACACCAATATCATTTCTAGTAATACTTTGATAAATTGAAAGATCAAAAGCAAAGCTGCTAGCTTCTAAGTGTTCCGACGAGCACTTTCTCGCTCTGAAATAAAGCGCTTATTTTTTTCTTTTTATAAGCTTAATAATGGGCGCAGTGGTCGGAAGCGCTCCGCAACACGCACGTGGAATTGATCCCCGCGCCCCTGGCCCACCAAGCTCTCCGTCCCTCAGGGGTCGGCAAATTGGTAAGAGACCTATCTGGAAGGATAACAGCACTGGCTCGATACCTCAGTAGGCCACTGCTAGTCATTGTAAGAGTCAGACATGCATTCAATCACCTCCAAACGATGCTTAATGAATGCAATGAATGCATGGCGCATCCTTCAGAGACTGATCAACGCCGAAAGCTTTGTTCTTTTTTATCCCTTATAAGCTCAATAATAGATAGTTCTCAATCAAAATGTATGATAACTTTTACATGAATCCAACTGATTTGTGTCCAAGTTGTTTTTCTTGTTACTGCTGAGAATTCTTCCATAACTAAAGTATTTAACGAGTTGTAATAAGTCAACAACTCATTTAAGGGCGTCTATGCATGGTGCCCGACGAGATATCACTTGTCCAACCGTCTAGACTCTCAAAAAAAGGGAAAAAAAGCTCCGATAAGAAATAAAAAGATTTCTGAGTTCTAGAAATCCAGTTCATTTTCGCAAAATAAGAAGCTTGTAACTTGTTAGAGCATATCTGCCAGTAGTAACAGTCTAGCAGTTCACATTTCAGGAAGCGGATAGTACAGTGATAATGATGCCTGTCGGCACGAGTACGGTGCTGATTCGATCGCGCTCCGAACTCACCAAGCCTCTCATCACTCCGTGGTTGGGAAATTGGTACCGGACTTGTCCGGAAAAACCACCCTTTGCAATCCAATTGAGAACGCTTTAGCTCGGCTACCCCAGAGCTCGAGGGAGAATCGACACGAGCAGCATTCAACGACATTCGCGATCAAAGGAAAATCCTCAAGGAGCAGCCGAAGCCACGGATAAAAACTCAAAAGACCGACTTTCTATAAACCTCGGAATAGGTAGTTGATATATTTATTTAAATGATCTTATAAACTGATCTTCTTTAGCTGATGCTGACTCGAAACCGCGAAATCGCCGAAACGTCAGCCATCGACCAACAACACTAACAAGAACAACAACGACAACGACAACGAAGACCTATCCAACCTCGCATCAGCTAACGAAGATCAGTTTATAAGGTTATATAAATATAAATAAATATACCACAGACAAGATTTGGAAGATCATCGTGGATAATGGGTGCGAGGGAACAAATCGAACGTGAGGTGCTGGGATCCATACAGTAGATGTGAAATACGAGTTGTATAAAATAAAGTGAAAAAAGTTCACATTTCAATTTATAAGGTGATGACGAATTAAGGTAGTTCTGTTCAATATACAGGGTACAAGGAGTAGTAAGTACATTCCGCGCGAAATTGGTCGTCGCTTCTAAACTACTGGTCCAACATATCTCAGCTAATATTAGACCTTCTTAACTGAAATAAAAACGATTAGAATCTATAGATACTTGCAAATAACGTGCATATGTTCTTAATGCACCAATATGAAATTCTAGTTCTGAAATCTAACAGAAAGGTAATTGAGCAAGTAGGATTTCATCCAGTGGGACGTTCGGTACAAGTTTTGAAATAAAGTGTTTTCAATATAACTTCAATGATGCTAAGATATTTGCAAAACTACGGACCGGAAGTGTCTGCGGTGGGGAACGAACGCACTATTATCCTACCTACGATTTATACTATAGCCTCAGCTTAAATAAGTTCAATCCTGATGTGGACTCCCTAAATCAATCCCGCTGACGGGTGATTGTTGATAGCACTGATTGTTAGAACTAGCTGAGAGAAAGGCGAAATAAAGGATCCGCATGTTGTGGTGGCGAACGCGCTAGCCCCTGGAAAGGTTAATAGAGCGTTCGTTCCCCACCGTAGAGACCTACGGTCCGGAGTTTTGCAAATATCTCAGCATCGCTGAAATTATGTTTCGCAATATATACCTTGCCATTAAAAAGAAAAGGAAGTGAAAGTGTATTTGGTAAAAAAATATATAGGCAATAGGGGCGGACAGCACAGTGGTAGTGATGTCCGTCATCACGAGCGTTGTGCTAGTTCAATTCCGCTCCGGACCAACCAAGTCTCTCACCCCTTCGGGGTGGGAAATTGGTAGCGCATTTGTCTGGGGAAAAAATCACACCCTGCAATCCAACTTGGAACGTTCTAGCTCGGCTATCTCAGGACTGCAGGAAGAATTGCTCGGCCAGCATTCTACACCATTCACGATGAAATGGAAATCCTCAAGCAGCAACTTAAGCCACACGTACAGTTGAAGATCTTCGTGGACAACTGATGCGAGGAAACGAATCGAATGTGGGAAGTGCTGGGACCCGCACGGTAGACGTGAAGACGGGTCATACAAAGTAAAACAAAACAAAGTAATATGTAGGCGACAATGGTAGTTATCAACTCCTAAAATGCTCTAGTGATCACAGAATTACAAGAATTAGAGCCAAAAAATCAGCATAGGATGTGATGTGTTAAAGTTGAAAGCGTAGATCATCTTCGCCCATGTGTGGGTCATATGTGACTCATATGGTCCGGAATGTGTAAACTAACGATTGCGATGAGTAGACAGACGTTGCAAAAGTGGAACATGGTACGCGTATGAACTTTTCGTTTCCCACGTTTTTATCTTTTTGAAGTCTGCATTCCGTAACTCAAATTTGATGTTCCCATTTGGTTCATTAACAATCCTTGAATACAACCAAAGGGTCTGAGGCAAAGAATTTAAAACTCTTATCCCAAGTTTTTTAGAACTAATTTCTATTTCATAATAATAATGGAATAATAACGAATGTTTGTCGACATAGCAGAAGTACTAAAGTCCATTGAGATGAACGTATTGCGCTCAGTAGATTACAACGGTAGGTTATATTATTAGAACGGCAAAGCTGTTTGTAAGACGTTCTCAGTTTCCAGAGGCTACTCAAAACTCGAAAACGCCCACATGCAGAGAAGTCCTTCATTGCCCAGTCTTCTCCTATTGAGTTCCTAGATGCTCATTGTTTCCGAAATCATTTCATGTCGGACTTACTATATTTATTTGATAAATGGTGCCATTTTTAGATATGAAAAACGGAGTTTGTAGATATCAGAGAAGCAGCGATTCATTATCACTATGTTAAACTCTAAATTAACTGATAAAGATGGAGGTGGTTGCAAAGAATAAGAAAACCAGAATGACAGAGGAAGTGCTCGCACTGGGCCAGCAGATAAACGTTAAGATTCAGTGAACGTAAAGTGCTGGCGATAAAACACGTGGATCGACAACTGTCACAAGGCGGCCACATATTCGCGACATGCCGATCACCTCTGCGACATGACGATCACCTCTAGTAGAATTTTTCCGATGCGTTCACCCGACGTCCTAGTGAAGCGTCCCAATGGTAGCTCTTTGTTTGCCATAAACACCTCATTTTTAATATTTTTTTTTTCATAAACAATGCGAATTTGCGTATATATTCCTACTAATTGCCCTTATTGAGCTGACACAAAGTTGGTATAAGTTCTTGTTGTTGTTACAGTGGTTCGATGACTGACGTTTTGGTGACTTCGCCTTCATAAGAGCCGGATTGATCCGAGTCGATGTTTCACAGGTGGTCGCAGTCGCGATATAGGTGTTCTTTGTCGCATTGAGTTCAACCCATTGGAGTGAAGTACCGCTGGAATCAAATTTCCTCACTAGACTGGGATCTTTTATAATAGACGGAAGTTGATTTGCTGCCACAATCCGATATAATCTGCTTTTATGGCAGATTTTTTGTTGGCCTGTTCCCACACATTGCTTGGGCTCTAACATTTTTACCATTTGTTTCATTGCGTTAAACTGTCATGCATAGAGATGGCAGGGTAGGTGTGTATAATCGTGGCTTATTTTAGCTTAAGAATCGGTGCACTTTAATCTTAAGTTACAAAATGAGTGATTTTGAGTGTAGTATTGCCTTGAGGAACTCATGCTAGTGTACGACCACATCTCCAGTGCACATCACAAATATTGTGAGCATCACAGCCTTTCTTGCATTCGATTCGTTCCCTCGCATACATCATTCACAGAGGCCTGCAAATCCCCCACATGGGTACGGCCATTGCTGGATGATTTTTGGTCTTCTTCGTAAATATGATCGAATACTGTTCTAGTCGATTCTCACTAGCAACTGTACTAACACGTTTCCAGATCTTCATCATAAGGAGTCGTCAGCTTTTATAGAATACAGGGAGAGGGTCGACCCCGGACAACTCTTTCACTAATTTCCCAACGCAGAAGGAATGCGAGGTAGGCCTGACTGGTCCAGCACGGAACCGAACGACGATCTATGCGCGTACTGAGCGGCACCCCAACCAGTGCGCCTTTCGTGCTTTTATGCTGAACGATTAGGTGATAAACAAGTGAACTGGCGGTGGCTTTACTAGTTCCTCTAAACTTTCGTACTAGTTTCTCACAATTCTAGATAAAAGGGAATCAACAAGCGAGACAGTACCTAGTCAAAGCGTTTGAGGTCACTTCGTAGTGGTCCAAGCATTCACTAACACACAAAGACAAATGCTATTTATGTACACGACTTACATGCTCTATCTATACATCTATCTATATATAACACTGACAACGACAAAAATGGAGGAAGAGCACAGCAATATGGAAGGCTCCAGTTGGTAACTTGTAGAGTACACGATACGTTGAAGACATCGAAGGAAGCCATGTGATGAAAAAAAAAGACACTGAACATCTGAAAACATAAACAGATGAAAACCGAACTAAGCTGGAACCCTTGTGGAAGAAATCACATGAAGAGCGGATACCACAACAAACGTGGACGGGCTCGATAGCCACATGGGCAAGCTGTTTGCAAATGATGTTTTCTCATACTTAGTTCACATTTACATATTAATGTACCATGTCAACTACTCTTTCATGGGGTTCGACTGGACCGACTATTTTCAGCATTTACGAGCTTCTAGTTTAGTGAGATTCACGGATTCGTCCAATGAGGACGGTTTCAATGATGAAGCTACCCACAGAGATCTCCTGGATAGACTAGTAAGTACCAAACAAATCAATTAACGATCAATTATACCATGCCCATTTCCTATATACTCTATTTTTCTAAACATTATCTAATTAGGATATTTGAAAAACTTCGACCTCAGGCCAGATCGAACTGCGATTACCCTTTCCGGGGCTTATTTGTTACGCACGGCACCACTGCGGCTCTCGTTCTGTCTTTATTTCAGCCAGTCCTTTTACCATAAAAATGCCGTCAACAATCACCCGTCAATGGAAATAATCTTAGAGTAAAACGACTGGCTAACAGAAAGGCAAAACAAGGCCCTCAGTGGTACAGTGGGGTAATGATGAGGGAACCCTCCCAAAGGATAATCGCTGTTGATCTGGTCTAGGGTCCAAGTTTTCTAGATGTCTCAACATCATTGTGGCGGCTACATTTCACATAACACCTTGTTGTAAAAAATAATGGGTAGCAGCGAAAAGTTGCACGACGTAATTACCAGGTTATTAACCGTCTAGTGTGATACGTGGACGTAATTACGTACGACACACGCCAGTTTCAATAATTTCGCGAAGTTTCTTGAGGTCGAACGAATCTAACTTTTCGTTGCTTACTAGTAACCGTGTGCTTGTATTGCACCATGTTATACCGTTTATTGCTTTAGAAAAGTTTAGTGTCTTAAGCTGTTCATCTAACACTTGCTGGCTTGCTTTATACAAATACTACACTCCCATTATATTTCATTGTTTCTTCCTAATCCTCACCGGTGTCGACTTCGTGTCATTCATTTGCAACATGTCTAGAGTTCAGAGTACCTGCCGTGTTTTTCAGCTTCGTGAAAGAGGGTATGGCGAAGTGGGGTGAAGGTGATCCACGATGGATTGTTGAAGAGCGAGCAGACGCCACTAACGTGAACAACTGGCATTGGTAGGTGTATGATTGTACTGTACACTTAGTTTTAATCAACATCTTATTAGTCATATGTATTTCTTTAACTGCTATGTTAGATCTATTCTTGTTTCATGGAGCTGTTTGGTAGCGAACGATTTCTTTTTTCTTGTGAAAACGATAGGGAATGTTACTTTATCATTGAGGTGTTATGGGAGAGTCACGTACTTGCGACTAGCTATTGAAGCACGTTGAAGTGTCTAGAAATTCGTATAAATGATGTGTTTTAGCATAGATAGGTGAAATTCACCTTTAAGCCATTTTCACTACTGTTACATCTTGCTCCTTCCAGAATAAGATGAAGAATCCAGTTTCGATGGTATGAAACAGTAACATATAGTAACCCAACCATTCGAGGTTTATGCGCAGTTACGCATGTAAAAGTGAAAGATAAATCTGTCGGCGTTGATCAATCCCTGAGGGATGCGCCATGCATTCGACTTCAATAAGCACTGTTGGAGGTGGTTGATTGCATACCTGGTCTTTACGATAGCCGTGATCCGCCGATGTATCAACCCAATGCCGGTATCCTCTCGGACAAGTCTGGTACCAATTTGCCAACCCCGGAGGGATGGAGGGCTTAATGGGCTTGGGGAGTGAGGATCGAACCTATGTGTATTGCAGGGCGCGTCCGACCACTGCGCTACACTCGCCTATGTTTTGCATGTAAAAGCTGTAAAGTCGCAAAAAAAAATTTTAAAAAAATTCAGTTGTTTGTACACGTGTGATGTGTGAGTAGAATTTTGGTAACGGCACGTGTTGAGGTTTGCAAGATGGTGTGCGTTATAATCTAATAATCTACTAACATGTTACAGTCGGATGTGAGATGTTCTGTCCTCCTTATCCTACAGTATATGTATTTGGGTATCGATCATTAATAGTTATTCATGAAATTATTTGATGAGTTTCTTAAAGGATACTTGCGTCAACGGTTTAGATCTAAATGGCCTTACTGCCGCTGTGTTTCTGATCTTTTTAAGAGCAATATACAAGAGCTAGACGGGCTGCTTAAAAGTGACTTGCGGCTGATTTTAGGGCTGAGAAGAATGCTACACCTTGGTCGAAAGCGCGGCTTACTAGTCTTCTTGAAATACTCACTGTTGAGGTATTCTTCATAATATTCCTTTTATTTTCACATGTTGAGAACCGTTTTAGGAAATATCTACTGATCATATTGGTACTATAGAAGTTGGAGTGCACTTGTCTTTTAGGAAGGTCCAATTTCTGTAAAGGTGGAAACCATCAAGACCCTTGAAGGAGAAGCTACAGCAAATAACCGAAAAGCAAAGTTGATTTTTTTATATGAGTGGGAAATCAAGCTCGCTTTTCTAGGTAGGTTTTTTAGTTTTTTGGTGCTGTGAAATGGTTACTCGAAAGGTTCAAAATGATTACACTGCGAAATTAACGATACCACACGTCGAATATAGTATGATCATGATATTGTCCTTTAATTTTTCCGTTTGTGCGATAAAGTGGTTGTTTTCCCAGCACTATTTAGCTGTCGAATCTTGAGGGTTTGAACACAAACTCATCGTTCTGTAAAGCGGGGGTATGGGTAGTATCTTATGGACAGCTTTATTTTTGAATTGTGATTTGTCTGAGTCGTATACAGTACGCAATCTCTTTCAGCTCGTGTATCTGGTTCAGACATTGAGTACAAAGGGATTTTGGAAATACCAAATCTCAGTGATGAAAACGATGCGAGCGAAATTGATGTACGTGGGCTTTTTGGTAGGATGTCTCGTTTTGTCATTATGGTTCATCTTCCTAATATTTAGGTAAATATATCTATAGACACTAAAGGTCCTCATGAGGCTGTTATACGCGATTTGTTAACTAAGGCTGGGTCAGAGAAAATCCGGGTAATTTGTGCTTTTAATTTTCTTTGATGTTAGGAGAAATTTCCCGCTGTGTTTGCTTATACACTCTGCTCAGGCCGCCTTAGGTACTTATATTCGTGAACTGAAAGAGGAATTCAGCAAAGGGCTCATTCTTCCTACCGACAAGGTTAAACCACAGGCTAGTGTCTAAATATTTTAGTGGTTGCTACAAAGTAATAGTCTAAGTAGGTGTATTAGACTTTCCTATATCTCCATGATTGTTGTTTTATTGTTTCGAAATTTCAGGTCGTCACCAAAGAAAGAACTACGGTTATTGATAAAAAGAGCTTCCAGAACATGGTAAGCCTGATTGTTTTAAATCTGACCAGATGTTTATTGTCACCCTCTCCTCCGTTTTTTTTTCCAGGTTATAACTAATGACAGAAATGACACTCCCAAGAGAGGTATACTTCCAAAGTTTTCTCCGCTCTTCTTAATTTTTACCAACGACTCCATTTACAGAAGAGAAATTCGATGTGGATTCCGTCGAGCTGAGTGAATCATTCAAAGTTCCTCCTGATCGTCTATATGAGGTTCTAAGTGAGCCTACTGTGAGTATTTGGTTTACGTATGAGTATTCTATCTTTCCGTGTGCTGTCCGTATCATATATCAGTATCGTTGTAGTTGGTTCGTGCGTGGGCCAACGGGAATGTTGAATGGGATTTCAAAGAAGGTGGAAAGTTTGTTCTCTTTGGCGGCACTGTGACGGGAACATTTGACAAAATCGTCAGTAATGTTTATTATCTTAGTTTTACTGTACACAACCTGCAAATAGCGGGATTGTTGCATAAGTGTATGCGTTTCCTTCGTTCTTTTCTTATTTCCAAAACATTGTTTTTATATCTTACTTACTTGATACTTGAACGGCCCGTCCTAACTGGTTGTGCCGGCTCCAGCACAATTAACATTGTTCGGAGATTTACTGGTTAAGCCATTGTGATTCCCTGGAATCTCGAGCTCGGCCTAGCCAAAGCCCCAGGTCTTCACCACCACAGGCAGTGCGACTTTGATATCAGGATGGTGATGAATCCTGGTATTGGTTTACTCTTAACTAGGCTTCCTGATGAAAACGCTGGACTCTTTCTCAGCTTGGGAGTCTCTGCCAGGGGATGAATCTCGCCCCGCTGTACATCGCAGCCCGACACCCGTGAACACTTCCCAGCCACGATGAGGCGGTAAACCCTTGAGTAATGTTTTTATATCGCTTTACTCCATTTGTCTTTTATTTGTGGACCGTGTCACAGCATGAAATGAAGGTTTGAGCTTGTTATTTCAGATGCCGAATGAGGAAATAATGATGTCATGGCGGTTGAAAAATTACCCGGATGGTCACCACGCTAAAATAACATTTACGCTTAATGATGAGGTATTTGCAATCCAGTATATGAATACAACTTTTATCAGTTTGCGTCTACTTAAGAATTCGTGTTGGTGCAGCAGAAGCACATTACATCGCAACGAGTTTTTTTTTGCAGCAATTTGGAACATTAATAATGCTGAGAACGCAAAAGATCGCTAGAACTAGACACGGGCAGAACGAAGGACCCGCCTGGTGTGGTGGTGAACGCGTTACTCCCCGGAAAGGACAATAGCGCGTTCGTTCCTCACCGCAGACACCTGTCCGGAGTTTTGCAAATATCTCAGCATTGTTGACGTTATATTTCGCAATATATCCTGATGTTAAAAAGAATAGGCAGTAAGTAATAAGCTGAAATTATCACTTTGGAACATTGTTTTGAGGTGATTCGACGTATTCGCGATAACGTATGCTAATTTTTCGTTGATTGAGAACGGAGTTGTCCGTTGCATTTTTCAAGAAGAATCATCAATATTCTCTATGATGCTGTGTAGGCGGAAAAGTAATCACCCGAAGAATAATGTTTGTATTTGTGTTGCAGATGGATTCTAATATTCTCATCATCCTTAGGGCTTTCGCTGATCTCTTTGTATTCGGTATTTCTCTTACCAACAGCACTCTTGTGGCTTCACGAATAAGCTCGTCCAAAAACAGCTTTTTGCACATTATCGGCTCTTTATCGACCACGCCTAGTCTCGTGTGGCAGACGCACTGGGCCAAGCTTGATTTTCGGCTATGACGGACATGTATACGCACATTCTGTATGATAATGCAGTAGTACTCGATTACCACTCAAATTTCCGGTCAATGAATTCGTTATAGAGATTGTTTCTTGTATAGTAATAGTGGTAATGCAGTGCGGAGTGTAGAATAGGTCTTTTCCCAACCAACGCTCAGCACAGCACAACATCTGTGTTCAACAGGCTTTCAATTAAGTACAAAAGGTGTGGAAAACAGCTCTGTTCGGCAAAAGAAATAAGCATGATGTGTGCTCATCGAAATCAATATGTGCGGTCTGTAGAGTGCGTCAGTGTAGATAGTGATGATATCAAGGCACATGGTCGCGGAAGGGTTATTTTATAGCCTTTCTCGAACTATGAATGTAAGCTGAATAGAAAGAGTGTCTTTTCAGACATCAGAAAGTAAGTCATCGAAACGGAAAGGTTTTTAAACCAATGCGCATTATTGCAAACGTCCCAGTCAAACGTCGTTTTCTAGAGTGACTCAACTTCCTTGAAATTGAAAGCGGATGGTGTACCTTCACATATGGCTGAGGAAACGCGTAATGGGCTAACTCGTTACTATCTCGCCTCAATCGCCCGTACATTTGGTTTCAGTGCTCGTATGAGCTGAAAATGATCGCTGGCAAGAGATGAGGTGTTGGGAGTTGCTTGCAAGTAGGAAGCTTAAACGTTTTATTCGGTGTATTTTACTGAGGTGAATGATATTTGAACATGAAATGCATATGCTTTTTTCCCATTTTTTTCTCTTTATTCATGTCATTGTTGAACCAAACAGAAAGTTCTGTTCTAATTGTTTGTTTTTTTTTTAAACATAATTTGTGATTTGTTTGTTGTAGTACCGTGTGTTCAGAACGTTGATTACTCACAGATTTCCATTGATGATAAAGGTGATACTTATTCGGTCAGTGCTTCTGCTAGGACTAAATATAGGCCGTAGTATTTCGTCATCAGTGTGGTTTTTAACTTCAGTCTGAACTGAAGGCAAAAAAAAATTACGAGCTTCTTTGTGAAACATATTGCCTATCGTATTTGGATACATCTTTTTAGTTTTTTGGGTAGCTCGATGCTACGTCAGCTTATACCCAAGAAATATTTATGTATTCGCATATAACAAGTACTGATTCATTTACTATCAATGACTATTCCTTGATTGGTGTTTTTTTTTAGTTTTCCTGATTGTTGTTTTTAAAGGTTTGTTGAGCACCCGATCTTGGGTCATAGAGGATCTATTTGCTATTGCCATCTGTCTACTACAGCCATCTGTCGTGTGATCTCAATAGGGCCGATTGAGATTTGATCCTAATTTCCAAGCGTTGTCTAGGTTTTTGTGATACATGCGTACTGACATCCCCGATTTGTAAAACTTCGTGCCGCTAACAAATGTTAGAAATCCCAAGTGACGTAAGGATCATACTTTTTATCCTTTTCAAGCAATTTGAAGAAAATGGTAGCTCATTGATCAGGTTCGTAATCATTGCTTTTAGTAACGCAAAGTGTCAAAGTAATGGTTGCGAGTTAAGTAATAGTAGTTGGGTGCAGGAATGTATCACAACTTCAAATTCTCTTATATGCAGGAATTGTACGTTCTGTCATCCAAAATCACAGCCCAAAGAAAAGTCGGTCTTCCCGAACACTCGATTTCGATAACATATTAACCTGTCTCATCTGTACCACTGCAACATCTGTCGTCCGGTTATCGTCACGTAATTCGAGTTCGCATGCAAGAGAAGTGCAGAGGGCTTTGCTCGTTCTAGGGACTCTGAGCATCATTATCCTTCCTCTAGAGTTTTCGTGAAGAACTTCTACCATTAAGTCGGTGGTCTTCCTGCTGTGCGTTTGATAAAGGATAAAAAGGATAAAGCTCTCGGCGTTGATCAATCCCTGATTGATACGCCATGCATTCGACTTCATTAAGCATCGTTGGAGGTGATTGAACGCATATCTGGCCTTTACAATGACTCGCGGTGGCAGGCCGATGTATCGAGCCAGTGCTGCTATCCTCCCAGACAAGTCTGGTACCAACTTGCCGACCTCGGAGGGATGGAAGGCTTGGTGGGCCATGGGCGCATTTCACGAGCGCCCCGCAGTGGCGCCTCCAACCACTGCTCCACACGCCCCCTCTTGCGTTTGATATCACTAGGAATTCAGCGGCTAAAAGCTGCTTTCCATTGGTCATCGTTAAGCCGATTTCTGACCTACCTGGTTTTCGACGTTTTATGATGTAGAGCGATTTCTCTGCCCTTTGATCGTTGAAATAGGTCGGAGGTTTGGATTCGCTATTTTCCGTGATATGGGATGCTCCACCACGGATCTCCTTCCAGGGATCTCGAGCCGGTTAGTCGCGTGGCTACGTGGCGCGTCCCCAGGTGGCGGATAGGGGGTTAATCGCGGACCAAAAGCGACCATTGGTTCCCTGAGACGCAGGTGGATCCAGGGGATGGACTTCCTGTTTCTGCTGCGCCGATTTGGCACATACTTTCTGTATTTGCTAGGCGTATTCATGCATGCGTGTGTGGGTGCGTTCTCGCTTTATGCGGATTGTATTCTACGAGTCACTTCGGCCAAAAGCCTGCAATCAAGTGACAGGGAAGTATATGGGAGGCGGTTAGGAGTCGCCTCCAACAAATAAGCTCCATGTGCACTCTGGGAGAGCCTGGCAAGCTACCCGTGAGTATAACCACCCCCCACGTTCAGAGCCCAACAAGCTATACGTGGGTACCAAAGTGCTAAATACAGTAAAAAAAAACCGGTCTCATTCCCATGACCCCGAAAGAGCACCCAATTTCGCAGCGTTGGGTAGGACGAGTACGGAGAGGCTGCTAAAATTTCAGGGCCAATGGAAGCTGCCTGGATCAAGAACTATGGTGACGATCTGTACCTACAACGCAGACGCCACCCAATGAACGCTGTCTATGACACTGGAGAAGAACTGCTCCTCGGAACATGCGACAGTAGAAGCGTAGGCGGTGTCGGCATTCTCGTCAACACGAGTTTTTCCATGAACATCGATTCACTCGAACAGCTTACAACCCGAATCGGACGTTTACGATTAACGTGGGAATCTCCCAATGGAGAGTACCATAACGAAATAGACCACATCATAGTAAATAGGAAGCTTTGCCTAACCGATGTCGCTGTTGTCCCAAAATTTTACAAGGTATCAGACCACCGTCTCCTTCGTGCAAGATTCTATTTTTCGCGTAAAGAAAAAAAGCCGCTAAATTCAAATACCGATGTCCCAGAACCACCACAAATTGGGATGGGACTTAATCAACTCATTGGTCGGCTGTTGGGAAGATGCCGTTGTCGACAACATCGACGAGGAATATGATGATTGGCCCATTGAACATCTTCACGTTAGCGCCATGAAAGCTGAGAGCTCGAAGGTCACCAAGAGACGTCTGCCTCAAGAAACTCTCGAGCTAATACGCCAGCGTGGAATGGTACGAGCTGCAGGCAACCGCGAACTAACGTCCGAGCTTGCGAAACAATGCAGACAGGTGATAAAAGAAGATCTTAAAGAGAGAAGAGCAGCAGTAATGGTCGAAGCTGCAGAGGCTGGGAAAAGCATTCGCAAAGCCCACCGAAGCTTCGCTAATTACAGTACCAAGATGATTGCATTCCGACACCCAAACGGAACAATAGCAGCGTCCAGAAAGGCAATGGAGAAAATCATCCACGATTACTACTCAGATCTCTTCGATAGCCACGTCCACCTCCCCTCTTATGAAATAAAAGAGGATAGATATGCTGTTCCACCGGTTCTCCCTTCCGAAATCCAACATGCCATTTCGTCGTTGAAAAATCGAACAGCACTAGGCCCGGACAGGATAAGATCAGAACAT
>MQTX01000071.1:0-97018 GCA_009735665.1 Angiostrongylus cantonensis
GAATTCTCCAGATTCTTAAGATTTAATTTACAAAAGGAATATATTAATTTGTTAAAAGCAGTCAACACCTTGCCTTCCCAAGAGCGATGAAATGATGACACCGTAATAATGTTTACCAAGGGTTAAGAATGAAAGTCGCTGAGATTAAAAAACTGTTCAGAAACACAGCATCTAGTCACGTGTGACAGTGAGACTTCGATCTTCTCGATCTATCTCTGATTTTTCGAAGCTTATCCAAAACGCTTCAGAAGCCTTGCTCTGACCTTGAAATCGTCAGCGTTGTGTTTTCCTGTCCTTTATGTACCCAGACAATTATATTGTCCATCCTGTTTGTACCC
Source organism: Angiostrongylus cantonensis (assembly GCA_009735665.1). NCBI lineage: Eukaryota > Metazoa > Nematoda > Chromadorea > Rhabditida > Metastrongylidae > Angiostrongylus > Angiostrongylus cantonensis. The sequence goes on from MQTX01000071.1 coordinate 339, forward strand.
AGAGGACTACTTTGCCACATTTTATCCTTTTCGTCCAGATGTTCCTTCAAAGGAAAAAATTGGTATATATCCATATCGTCAAGGATCATCCAGATCATGCGACACGAGCGTGGAATCGATTCCTGCGCCCATGGCCCACCAAGTCTTCCATCCCTCCGGGGTCGGCAAATTGGTACCAGACTTGTCTGGAAGGATAGCAGCACTGGCTCGATACATCGGCAAGCCACCGCGAGTCATTGAAAGGCCAGATATGCATTCAATCACCTCCAACTATGCTTAATGAAGTCGAATGCATGGCGCATCCCTCAGGGATTGATCAACGCTGAGAACTTTATCCTTTATCCTTTTATCCATGTCGTCAGTATATTTATCGCCGTATGTTATACAAGAAATTGGGTATATTGGTACAAATGTTAACTAAATATGCCTTAATAAAAAGGATAAAGCTCTCGGCGTTGATTAATCCCAATGAGGGATACGCAGTGCACTAGACATCAATCGCACCGTTTCGAGGTGATTGAATGCATATCTGGCATTTACAGTGACTCGCAGTAGCCCACCGATTTATCGAACCAGTGCTGCTATCCTCCCAGACAAGTCTGGTGCCAATTTGCCGACCCTGCAAGAATGGAAGGTTTGGGGGCCATGAGCGCGTGGATCGATTCCACCTATGTGTGATCCATAGAACTGGCTGAGAGGCAGGCGAAACGAAGGACCCACATCGTGTGGTGGTGAGCGCGTTACTCCCCGGAAACGACAATAACGCAGTCGTTCTCCACCGCAGACACCTGTGGTCTGGAGTTTTGCAAATGTCTCAGCATCATTGTGGTTGTTCCACAAACAATACCCTGTCGTGAAAACTAGTAAAAAGCAATGAAAAAAAAGTCAACATTGATAAAATGGTCATTCATGCACTCTAATTTGTATTGTATACTAGTTCTTATTCACTTTATTATCAGTACAGGATGAGTGGAGGAAAAGTGTCGGGCTGTCGTGAAAGGTGTGGAAGATCCACTGCACTATTTTTTGATACTTCACCTTTTAATTTAAATTAATTTCTTCGATCGTCTCGAAATTTCTAGCTTTCTTCGCAAGCAAAGAGACCATTGTGAAGAAGGCGGCAAAGTGCTGTCAAAAAGAAGAATAGTAATAAATGCTGGCAAGCCTCCTCTCTTAAGGTATTTAGCAAATTCCGGAAATCCGCACCCTCAGATAGCATCTACATGGGAATCAGCAATGTTAAATTCAGTAAGCGTATTGTCATTATCATCAACCAAGGAACAGATGCGGTACTTTGCTCTGACGACCATCTAAAATTTCTAGAATTAGGTACATAAGCCCGACTTTTTAAAAATGTACACAAAGATATGTCTTCCGTACGAGATACAGCAAACACTTTTAAGAACAATGATACGATATTTGCACTTTCGAGGAGGTTGGCTCCAGGATAAAGTCATAGCTGCCAAGAGACCTCAGGGTTTCGAGAATAACTTATAGCAAAAAACACGCGAAGATATCACATGAAACAAATATCTCCATGAAAGTAAAAAAGGGAATAACTAACGTGAAAGCGCTGCTTCGAAGCCATAAGCAAGGCCGGGAAAATTTCAGTAACGACTGAAAATTCTTCACCTGAAAAGAGGATATCGGATAAAGACAACATTAATCATCTGCAACCAGAAAATACCGTCCTTCTCTGGGTGACTACAATATGTTCAATGTTTGTTATACGTTCGTTTGCCAATGATGATGTCGCCTGCCTCTCAGCTAGTTCTATCGATCACTGTCGTCAGCAATCATCCGTCAACGGAATTGATCTGGGGATCCCAAATCCCTACCAGGCCGTGAAAGCTAATAAAAGACAGTAAATAGATCCACAATAGCTTAACTACCCAAATCTCCGAAAAATGGTGATTAAGCAGGGGTCCCAACAACCACCGAGGACGAGTCGTTCATTTATCAAGTAAATAAGTAGATTTTTTTGTGAATTTTAAGCTTTGCACTTTCAGATGTCAAAGATGAATTTTCGTCAAATTTATTTGTGAGTTCAAACTCGGTCTCAGTGCAGCGGGGACGGCTTGAAACAACAAGGAGGTTTGACGTGAAGGTAGTGTTGGTGAATCAACATCAAGAGCATGGTTTCGAAAATTACGATTTGGTGACTAAGAACTTGAACGTATGGAAGGCGGCGAACGTCCCAGTGAATTTGAAGACAGCGAGTTGAAGGCACTAATGGAAACGAGCACTCGGGCAACTGTTCGAGAGCCTGCAGAACAGCTTTCCGTAAGCTCAGAACAATTTTCGCTTAGTATGGTCGCATAGGAAAAACAAAAATTCTCGACAAGTGGGTGCTACACGATTTAAACGACAATAAAAAAAATCGCTGTTTTAATGTGCTATCTGCTCTTATACTCTACAACAATATCAGCGTCAGTCAGCCATGAGACGTAAGTGGTGATCTCACGCAGATTTGTCATCGAGGTCCCGTTCATCTTGGGTCGATTGCATTGATCGGCATTGCATTTGTACATGTTGATTTGTTTCCTTTTCATTATGTTGTGCTCATTCGGTTCTACTGCGGATTTTTGAGCTTCATCAGCGCACAAACACTTTTTTCTTGTTCATATGAAAAGGACTACATAACCATCGAGTTACGGTCTAAACCAGCTGAGAACAACTGACACTCAGTCACAGGAACACTCAGTCACAGAAAACTTCACTAATTATAAACGGCATTCTTTTTGAATGTTGTTGAATGTTGAATGAGCTGATCTATTTGAAACGTTCTGTTCAATGAGATGACCGAGATACTGCAATGTTCGTAGTTCGGATGGTTGATCGTGGTGAAAAAACATCCCTCATGTCTCATCAAGTACTGTTGATCTTAAATGTATTGCAAGGGAATCGGTACGCAAGTAATGGTAATTCTTCTTCCCCCTTAGAGCTTTTCAGTTCTGAACATCATAAAGCAATCATATCGTTTTAAAATTTATCATAGGCCTGACAATAGTTGATGATGGTGAAGATAACAATCTGTAAGCACTAGCTCAAAATAGTCTGGAGTAATACCGTTAAAAATCACCCTTAGAGAATAGTACTATACAGAATAATGTTGTCAGTGGAGCGAGGAGAGCAGTTAGCATTGTCTCTTAACATAAAAAATTTCCTTGATCCTACTAGGATATCCAGAACTTTCAAGAATTTATCTGCTTGTCGATTCATGTCTTTAACATTTTGACTGTCTAAACTTCGTATGGAGTAGCACTTTTTTACGAAAATTATCCGAAAAGATTTATTAACATGCTGTAGACTTCATCTTCCTCGCACAGGTAGCTAAAGACTTTCCTACGGACAGTTTGCTCTCCGATTTCTGTTTTGTTGGTGCATTCCTTGTCCTATTCGCTTATGCTGTGAAGGGTTGAACTACTGCTTTTCACAAGTAAAGCGGACGGGTTATGGCTTCAACATACAACTAACCTCATGGGCTGGTCACAATTCTAGCACCACTATCGATATTCTCACACTCTATCCAAACTTCGGTGATGGTCTTCTCCTTTGCCGAATATCTCCTTGTGTTGCTACTCGATACTTCCTTAGGACCCCGCTATTCCTTTCAACTGTTTTCTCTATTTAAATGAGGGAGACATGCTACCTCGTTCAGTGATTACACAGATTGACATCGATTCTCTTCCTTCTATCAAAAAGAAGTTCATGACATCTATCACGCACAACGGTTAAAGCTTCTGAATGTAGATGAAACTGTGCACTCTCATGAATTAAAGCAGAAAATTTGCTCCTCCGTACAAAATCTTACAACATAGAAATGTATGTTTTGTTACTACTTGAGAACAGATGCGATAATCGCAATGTTGAAGGTAGTTTTCTAGCAAACACCTAAGAAGAGTTGTTTTAAGATATTTTCTTTGGAGAATGTTTGTTCAGCAATCCGTTTTCCAAGTTGAAAGCGTGAGTCGTCCGAAAAAGATTTTTGTTAACTTATCCATACATACATTGCACACCACCGAACAGTAAAACCACATTAAAACTTTTCTACTTTTTTTTTCAAACATTTTACTTTATAAACTACATGTTCAGATGAACCATTTGGAACAGTGTGGCAGAGAAACGGGGCTATCAGAACGAGTTGCCCACTTCTATACTTTCAAAATGACACTTCAACAATTTTACTCAGTGAATGTGTTCGTTAAGGTATCCGCTGGTCGATTTGGCCTGGGTTCCAAGTTTTGGACCCGAGGCCAAATCGAGCCATGCTTACCCTCACCGGACTTACGTGTTGCGCACAACACCAAGGAAGCCTTCGTTTTTTTCTGTCAGTCAGTCTTTTAAATCTAACGGTTAATCACCCGTCAACGGTATTGATCTGAGGAGCACAGATCGGCATTGAACCCAGTGGTACTCCAGCAAAGGTAACGTGTAACTCAATCTGGTCTAAGGTCCAAGTTTTACAAACGTCTCAGCATTATTGTGTTGTATTAAAGAAGATGATTACCAGCCCGCAGATCTCCAGCGAGCCTTAGCATGTGGAAGTGAAACAGGTCAGGTCACCTTAGTGTATAGTCACTTACTTGTTTGATAAATGAAAGACCCGTCCTCGGTTGTTGCTGGAGCCCCAATCTAGGAACGTATAGGATACAAAGGCATAGCTGAGACGATTTTGATATAAAAGTCGCTACAATCGCATGAAACACTAAAACACCAACCCTTAAACTTCTCGAGGTTTTTTGGATAAGTGCCAAAAATCCTACAATCAGTAGCAAGAAAGAATGTCCTGAAATCACGCGTGATCTCGCCCCTTACCTTCGCATCGATCGTTGACGGGGGTGCTGCTGCAGTCGTCAGCCATGCGCGACTCTGAGCGGCTGTTCTTCCTCGGTGGAGGACAGGTGAAAAAAGCGGCGGGTTCTTTCGAGAGGCCGTAGATCTTGTAATCATGGGTCAGATTTTCATCATTCTGTTTGTGTTGTCCAGTCCCACCAGCCCTCCATCCCTGCGGAGTCGGCCAATTGGTATAAGACTTGCTCGGGAGGATACCAGGATTCGTGAATGGACGAAATTTTCATGAACGAGGAGGAATCTCAAGTCTAACATGAAATACATCTGAGGCTCTAAGAGTGCTTCGTGTTGTTTGAGAATGACCAGCCTTACACATTGGACGGCTCGCCCTCATTGGTTGTTCGAGCTCCAGCATAATTCCCATTTTCCTGAAGATTTTCTGTCTTAACCATTGTGGTTTCCTGGAATGCCGAGGTCAGCCAGGTACCAAAGTCTGCCTCAACTCGCCACCACGGGCAGTCGCAGCCCTTGTGGATCGGAGGGCCATTTGCCACCATGCCACTAATTTGATACTAGGACGGTGGTCGACCCCAGTACTCGTTTTCTCTTTGCTAGGCTACGTGATGTAAACGCCGGACTCCTTGTCGGCTCCGAGACCCTACTGAATGGATGAATTTCCCGATGTGCATCGCACTCCAACGCCTAGGAATACCTAATAGCCACGATGAGGCAGAATACCGTTGGCAGGGTTTCCTGTTTATTGTTTAGAAATTAATGGCTCAAAGTATTCACCTCATGTGTGCACTTCCTCTTACCCGATATTCCTTCATCGTTGTTTGCATCTTTGTTCCATTCTCGAACTCCTTCCCTTTCCCAATTCCATGCCATCTCGCTTTTTCTCCTACAGCAAAATTTTACGTGACGAAATCATTTGAAGAAAAGCCTAAGAAATAAGTTTAGAACCCTAGAAGACACAATTCATTCATCGCTGAACACTCTCTGCAAAGTACGTCGCTGATTTCAGCACAACCAAACAAAGCAACGATTGACTTGTGGATTAAAAGCCTGTCTCGACAACCAACGTCATGGAATGTCGATCAGCGATTTGGGCTGAACTTTCCGTGAATAAAAAATTTTATTGAAGTTGGTTGCAACTCACACTGAAGAAAGAGGTAGGCACTACGAGTAGTTGAATGTGAGGCTCACTTTGAAAACAGCACTTAAGAATGATGGATGCGAGTACGCTTATCCGTCAAGTTATCCGATAAGGTCGTTAACTTCTTATTTAGATCTTAATCATAAAAAAAATCTTTTTTATTCAAAGTGTGCAATAATCGTTTTGGAATATCTCGTCTTCCTTCAGGTTTCGATGACTAAGTGAAACATGGTTGCTCGCTGCAGAATGACCATTGGTACACTTGTACAGAAAGCCATATGCCAGTTACTGTCGTGCCGCAATACACAAAGCTTACGGTTTGCCGGTGGACAATGCATTTTTATTTCTCAGCACATTAGGAAAGAACTGAAAATCTTCTGCTACTCATACTGTTCGGGGCTCCATCATCTATGAGTCATGTATGACTCATCTTCTTTTATGTTGTTTTTTCCTACTTTAACGAAACTGACAGGTAACTAAGTGAAATCAACAAATCAAAGATGTGTTTTCTGAATGGCCACAATAGTGTTGACACAATTGTAAACGTGGAACCTCACATTAGATCCAGTGATTACCTTTGTGTAGAATCAATCACGTGTTAACCACTGCACCATTGAAGCGGCCCTTGCTTTGCTTTTGCCTCGTCTTGCTGTTTCTACCCTAACTGTGCCATCAGCAACTACCCGTCAACGGGAACAAATGCCTGGTCAGAGGTCCATGTTTTGCAAGTTTCTCAGAAGCATTGTGGTTCTATTTCACATGATATAAAGCCGCGAAACAGATAACTGACAATAGCTTGAAAGTTAAACATTGTGACAACTTATGAATAGAATGAACTATGGTGATACGGATACTTTTCATGGAATGAGTAAGAAAACGACGACAGAGGTTTTTTGTAAAAGGTGAAGGCAGATGCTGAAATATGCTCTGAAAACGAAAAAAACGATAACGAGAGTCGTCAATGTTAACAACATTAGCAATTCGTCGTTTTCTCTCTTAGCAATCGCGAAATTGTTAAACAGTATACGTTTCCTTCCATACAATAACATACATACAACACAATCGTAGCTGACGTTTCGGCAGAATCGACTTCTTCAGAGCCGCTTTTTTTCATCTGTCTTCCACCGAGGAAGAACAGCCGCTCAGAGTCGCATATGGTTGACGAGTGCACGACACAACTGACCCATTTCTTTTTGCCAGGTTGACGACTAAACTTCTTTTCATACACTATGAAATGCCGTATTCGTAGATGATCAATTCCGCACAGTTTAGCACACCAATGATGAAGCTGTCCCTTAATCAACAGAAATCACTGAGAAGATTCGAGTCGCATTCCAATGACTCGGGGCATAGGGATATGCTGGAGGGCCTCAGCATTTTAAGCGCCTTTGCGATAGAACGGAAAGAAATGCTTTGAATTATTGTTGTGAGTTCATGGGAAGCTGAAGAATTTTCTAAGCCTTACGTCAGCACGAGTGGCTCGTAAAGGTAACAGCCAGTGAAATGCACAAGGATTTTCACAGTCCACAGATATTTTGCATTTTGTTATAAAATTATGGTGATAGATCGCCACTAGAGTAGCAAATTTCTATAGAAACTATTCCTTACCGCACAGAAAATATTTTCGATCCTTTAAGACGATTGTGATCGAAGATTGTTATTCGCTTGTCTACAAAACTGAATTGTTTCTTCAACAAACCTTGATTTTCTGGAAGTGACTAGGTAATGGGAAGTTTTCTGGTTGACACTCTGATCATTCTACGATTGACGAGACAAGAAGTGACGACAGGTAATGCACGTGACTAACGCTAAAACGTCATAGACAATTGCAAGACGCAACTTATGGCTTCGTTCGGATTTGTAAACACGCCATGGTTATGTAAAACTTTATTGCAGGTATCTTAGGTCACCTTATCTTCCATTTTCCTTGAATACATTGATTGAGTCGTCGCGACTGAAATAAATAAATAAGGACGACGGTTAATGGACAGCTTTTTCCGTAAAACAATGAAAATTAGCTCCAGTCTGGCTCTCGTTCGACCGGTATATAGCCGCCTTAGGAAAAACTTACCAATAATTCCACTGGCTATTCCTGATCTACAGATGCCAGCGATTGGATATGGTTTTTTCTTGGACGACCCTTGTTTTACGTCTGCCTTCCAGATCCCAGCACTTCTCGAATCCATCATCCATAAAGGTCTTCCAATTTTTGCGCCTGGCTTCGGCTGATGATCAGAGATTTTTCTTCCATCACAAATGTCGTTGAATGCTGGGTGAGCCGACTCTCTGTGGAGTTCTAAGACAGCCGGGATAGGGTATCCCATTTCGACTGCAGAGAGTGAACCCGATACCAATTCACCGACAACGTAGGAATGAGAGGCTAGCCAAACCGAGAGCAGGATCAAATTGGCTTCGTGCTCGTGTTCATCAGCACTCTGCTACCAACTTCTCCCTAGCATTTATAATGAGCGGGCAAAATTGTCCGACTTTCGAGAAAATTACATCCAAATACGGATTTCTTGGTTCTTCAGGAAGAACTTTTGAGGAAGTGGAGAATGCCACTTGTCAACTCATCTCTACAGAAGCGAAATGCTAGGAGACGCAATAAATTTCTATGAGTAGAAGCTTCTATTTCCATTGGTGTTATAACATGTGAACTACTAATGTTCGAATTCTATACAATGCGTTTAGGGTGCTCAATCTAAGCATTCTTGAAACACTTTAAAAATCAAAGAAAAGAAACGTTGAAAGCCTCGCAGATTCTGTACTTCTAAAGGAGAGCATTAGGAGCCGATTAACCCTGGAGGAATGTGATTGCATTTCACTTCATTAAGCAGTGTAGAGATGCATAAATACATATCTGGATTGCACGGTGACACGGATTACTAAGATGCTAAGTCAGTGCTTATATAGCTCTGTACAAGTCTATTATCAGTCATTTTCTTGTTCAGCAACCGCTAGGTTCTTAAACAGCATACATTTACTTTCACAGAGAAACACACAATACAATACAACAGTAGCAGACGTCTCGGTAGCATGGCCTTCTTGAGAGCCAGGAAAGGTATACTCGTATACAATTTATTAGGCCAAACACTTCAATAACACTTACAAAAAGACGAAAAACTCTATGGCAATTACATGATCAACAGCTCCTCGAAAAACTCACCGCTTTTCTCATCATCATCATCGGGTAAAGCCATTACTAATCATCCGCGATTCACTGTATAAGACTATTATGCAAAGAACCGTCTCTGTGATGCTTCGAATGAAGACGAGTACATAAGGCATACCTCAGTTACGGATTAACGTAATCCGCTCTATGGTTTAGTCATCATGTAATTATGCGAAAAAATACCTCCTAAAGTAAGTACGACAGCAAATTAACTACGCAGACGCAAAAATGGACGGCTGTGGACACTCACTTTTCTAACCACTACGGCTCTGAACGAATTAAATGCGCCGAAACGTGAGCCACGATTACGACTTGGTATCAAATTTGTATAGGCATGTGTATAGCACAAAATGTGAGAGCAGTGGTTTATCACAGAGGAATTGCACTTGCAATCGCTTTGATTAGTCTTGATGGATTTCGAATTCATGAAAACGACAATGGATGCTGCTTTAGCAATGGCATACACTCCGTGGCAACGTACACGACTGAATCTCCTTACCACTACGAACCTCATTGGGAGATAGTGAATGCCGATTCTGGTGAACGGAAATATGTTGTCAGAAGGAAGATGAAAAGAGGAGTTTTCCAAAATTCGTAGAAAAAACCCAGTCTTCCAGAAAAAAAATTATTTCGGTACCCAGAGAAGCGGTTTCCGCATAGAATGTTAAGACATGAAACCAGAGGTCAGCAGTGAAACAAGTGAGCGGAACCTTATTGCTACAAGTACAAAACAACGTGTCTATGAACACGACATGGCGATGATGTCTTCGATCATAAGCTCACAACTTTTTATTTCTCAAACTCCGCATGTTTTCCATGAGACCAGAGGAAATTTTCTCCTAAAGGACAAGAAACAACTAGGCCATAAGCACTGTTAAGTTTTTAGTCTGCTAAGAACACTATTAAGCAAATGAGGATTTAAAGCAGTAAGCGATGTCATCATCCTTATTCTTAGCAGTATTTATTGCCTCTTATGGGATTTCACAATACCCGAAAACCATATAAGAGCGAAACAATAATCGAATTTTAAGAAAACTGCATTTTACAAAGCAAACCTAAGTGGAACAGGGCTCGAAGGAACGACTATCTATTAAGGAGATTCTATCGTATATGTTTAGACAGAGTTCTGTCTCAAGAACTGAGCTAAAAAATAGATGGAAAGGACAAGTAACGTAGGAGACCCAGCAGCTCCCAAAAATTCTTTATGTCTATTTCTTAGAAAAGTTTTTTCTGTAAAAAACTGAACGAATAATGTTCGCGAATATGGCGCACACAATCGAATGAATCAGCCGCGGAGCCAAGAAACTGCGGTGCTCAACTATTGCTGGACGAACTGCCACTCGCCCTTTCAGGCCTTATGAACTGACCACATGCATTGACATATTTCTAAAAACAAGGTTTACACCCGTTTTGGCACATCTGAAAAAAAACTATGAGCAATGGACGTAAAAGGAAGGTTTCGTATTAAATTACACAAATACTTACTTGGATACTTGGATGGTTCGCTTTCACGAGTTGTGTGGGCCCCATCACATATGCCATTCGTTCCTTTCTCTCATAATTGTAGTCCATGGTGGTGGTTTTGTTCGAGCATGGTATCGCTTGCGAGTCTCATACCCGTGATCTATAAAACAACTGCAGCTGGGGGTACAGCTGATTAACTTTGTTTACGAGCACGTCCGCCCAACGCGTAGGTGGTCGTCAAAGGGAACGTTTGCATTCTCTTGGAGTCCACTCTACTACTCTTTTTTTTCTATCTGTCGTCTGTTTTTCTCATTCTGTGACCAGCCCGTTTGCTTCACTGCAGATGTATATTCTCCTGGATCTCGAAGACGTGACAGATTTCAAAGGTCAGAGCTTCGCATTCCGGCTTAACATTGAGAATGCCAGTTATATTTCAGAAGACATCGCTCAAGCGCTCTGTGAGTAGTGCGATGAAGTCTTGACGTTGTTGAAGTATCAACTCACGTTTCTGCAGTATAACAGAGCGCTGGAAGGACCATAGAATCTAAAAGCTGAGAGCGGACTTTCGGGTTGTTCAGTTGGTTGGTAGCTTCTTTGAAAGACCCGAATGCGGCGCAAACTGCTCACCTTGTTCTATCTAGTTCCGCCTTCATGTTCCATTAATGCGTATGCCCTCTCATCTTAATCGAGCGACCTCAATATCCACTGCATTCCGGCACTAAATAGTTCCGGCAATATTGTGTCGCCCTGTCGAACCACTTTTCTTATGGGTATGGTAACAGGTCGATGGAAAAGCTGTATTTTCGTAGTGCAGTTCCGATAACAATCGGACAGAGTTCCTATGTTGGACGGGTCCACTCCTTGGTCGACGAGTGCTGATAGGATTGCATTCGTTTCGACACTGTCAAACGCTTTTTCATAGTCGACAAAGGTTAGGACTAGAGGCAAGTGGTATTCCCGACAGACTTCGATGACCTTAGACACGGTTTGGATGTGGCCCATGCAGCAAAATCCTTTTCGAAATCCTGCTTGATCGACTGGTTGCGCCTCATCCAATATCCTCGATATGCGCGAGAGGATACTCTTTGTGAAAAGCTTGTAGAGTACATTCAACGATCATATAGGACGATAGTTACGAAGATCCTTTCGGTCTCCTTTTTTAGGCAGGATGACCGTGCGCGACGTCCTCCACTGGGATCTTTTCCTTTCGAAGGTAGGCTGTCATATGATCTGCGAGAAGTACATGTAAATTGTGGCCTCCAGCTCTAAGGAAATCGGCGGTGATATTGTCTGGTCCTGGAGCTGTGCCTCTTTTCATGCTTTCTATCGCAACTCGATCCTCCGACGAAAGAATTCCAAACGGTGTTTCTTCAGCGGGGATATTAGGGCCCGGCACGGGAATTGTGGAGCGGAAAAGGTTGGTGTAGAATGTTTCCGCTATTAATTCCATATCATGGCGGAAAGTTTTGACGATCCCATCTTCGTTCATCAGATCTGACAGCGGAACATTATAATCACATAAGACGTAATCCGCTCTATGGTTTAGTCATCATGTAATTATGCGAAAAAATACCTCCTAAAGTAAGTACGACAATAAATTAACTACGCAGACGCAAAAATGGACGGCTGTGGACACTCACTTTTCTAACCACTACGGCTCTGAACGAATTAAATGCGCCGAAACGTGAGCCACGATTACGACTTGGTATCAAATTTGTATAGGCATGTGTATAGCACAAAATGTGAGAGCAGTGGTTTATCACAGAGGAATTGCACTTGCAATCGCTTTGATTAGTCTTGATGGATTTCGAATTCATGAAAACGACAATGGATGCTGCTTTAGCAATGGCATACACTCCGTGGCAACGTACACGACTGAATCTCCTTACCACTACGAACCTCATTGGGAGATAGTGAATGCCGATTCTGGTGAACGGAAATATGTTGTCAGAAGGAAGATGAAAAGAGGAGTTTTCCAAAATTCGTAGAAAAAACCCAGTCTTCCAGAAAAAAAATTATTTCGGTACCCAGAGAAGCGGTTTCCGCATAGAATGTTAAGACATGAAACCAGAGGTCAGCAGTGAAACAAGTGAGCGGAACCTTATTGCTACAAGTACAAAACAACGTGTCTATGAACACGACATGGCGATGATGTCTTCGATCACAAGCTCACAAGTTTTTATTTCTCAAACTCCGCATGTTTTCCATGAGACCAGAGGAAATTTTCTCCTAAAGGACAAGAAACAACTAGGCCATAAGCACTGTTAAGTTTTTAGTCTGCTAAGAACACTATTAAGCAAATGAGGATTTAAAGCAGTAAGCGATGTCATCATCCTTATTCTTAGCAGTATTTATTGCCTCTTATGGGATTTCACAATACCCGAAAACCATATAAGAGCGAAACAATAATCGAATTTTAAGAAAACTGCATTTTACAAAGCAAACCTAAGTGGAACAGGGCTCGAAGGAACGACTATCTATTAAGGAGATTCTATCGTATATGTTTAGACAGAGTTCTGTCTCAAGAACTGAGCTAAAAAATAGATGGAAAGGACAAGTAACGTAGGAGACCCAGCAGCTCCCAAAAATTCTTTATGTCTATTTCTTAAAAAAGTTTTTTTTTCTGTAAAAAACTGAACGAATAATGTTCGCGAATATGGCGCACACAATCGAATGAATCAGCCGCGGAGCCAAGAAACTGCGGTGCTCAACTATTGCTGGACGAACTGCCACTCGCCCTTTCAGGCCTTATGAACTGACCACATGCATTGACATATTTCTAAAAACAAGGTTTACACCCGTTTTGGCACATCTGAAAGAAAACTATGAGCAATGGACGTAAAAGGAAGGTTTCGTATTAAATTACACAAATACTTACTTGGATACTTGGATGGTTCGCTTTCACGAGTTGTGTGGGCCCCATCACATATGCCATTCGTTCCTTTCTCTCATAATTGTAGTCCATGGTGGTGGTTTTGTTCGAGCATGGTATCGCTTGCGAGTCTCATACCCGTGATCTATAAAACAACTGCAGCTGGGGGTACAGCTGATTAACTTTGTTTACGAGCACGTCCGCCCAACGCGTAGGTGGTCGTCAAAGGGAACGTTTGCATTCTCTTGGAGTCCACTCTACTACTCTTTTTTTTCTATCTGTCGTCTGTTTTTCTCATTCTGTGACCAGCCCGTTTGCTTCACTGCAGATGTATATTCTCCTGGATCTCGAAGACGTGACAGATTTCAAAGGTCAGAGCTTCGCATTCCGGCTTAACATTGAGAATGCCAGTTATATTTCAGAAGACATCGCTCAAGCGCTCTGTGAGTAGTGCGATGAAGTCTTGACGTTGTTGAAGTATCAACTCACGTTTCTGCAGTATAACAGAGCGCTGGAAGGACCATAGAATCTAAAAGCTGAGAGCGGACTTTCGGGTTGTTCAGTTGGTTGGTAGCTTCTTTGAAAGACCCGAATGCGGCGCAAACTGCTCACCTTGTTCTATCTAGTTCCGCCTTCATGTTCCATTAATGCGTATGCCCTCTCATCTTAATCGAGCGACCTCAATATCCACTGCATTCCGGCACTAAATAGTTCCGGCAATATTGTGTCGCCCTGTCGAACCACTTTTCTTATGGGTATGGTAACAGGTCGATGGAAAAGCTGTATTTTCGTAGTGCAGTTCCGATAACAGTCGGACAGAGTTCCTATGTTGGACGGGTCCACTCCTTGGTCGACGAGTGCTGATAGGATTGCATTCGTTTCGACACTGTCAAACGCTTTTTCATAGTCGACAAAGGTTAGGACTAGAGGCAAGTGGTATTCCCGACAGACTTCGATGACCTTAGACACGGTTTGGATGTGGCCCATGCAGCAAAATCCTTTTCGAAATCCTGCTTGATCGACTGGTTGCGCCTCATCCAATATCCTCGATATGCGCGAGAGGATACTCTTTGTGAAAAGCTTGTAGAGTACATTCAACGATCATATAGGACGATAGTTACGAAGATCCTTTCGGTCTCCTTTTTTAGGCAGGATGACCGTGCGCGACGTCCTCCACTGGGATCTTTTCCTTTCGAAGGTAGGCTGTCATATGATCTGCGAGAAGTACATGTAAATTGTGGCCTCCAGCTCTAAGGAAATCGGCGGTGATATTGTCTGGTCCTGGAGCTGTGCCTCTTTTCATGCTTTCTATCGCAACTCGATCCTCCGACGAAAGAATTCCAAACGGTGTTTCTTCAGCGGGGATATTAGGGCCCGGCACGGGAATTGTGGAGCGGAAAAGGTTGGTGTAGAATGTTTCCGCTATTAATTCCATATCATGGCGGAAAGTTTTGACGATCCCATCTTCGTTCATCAGATCTGACAGCGGAACATTATAATCACATAAGCCCTGACGGCATTTTTTCAGTCTGCTTCTTTTCTCTGCTGGCAGTAATTTTTATTGGTTAGCCGTTGTAGATCTTTCTGCAAAGCTTTTTTGCAGCTGGCATTTATTACTAGCCATGTTAAACGTGTGGTAGTAGGATCAAGTTTTAGTTTCCTTCTGTTTTCGAGCAACTCCTTAGTAGTGGTGGAGATGCGATCCGATCTTCTTGCCGGAGGAACCAAGGCAAATTCTGCACAGCTATTCAGTCCTTCGACTACCAGCTCGTAGTCATCGGTAGAGTCTTTTTTAATCTGTCAGTCACGCTTGGATAGGACTTTGTTCGAAATGTTTTCGTCATATGCAGCTAGACTTTTCCTCGTGGTCGATGAGATGACTTTTTTCCAGCTCGCGGCTGAATTGAATCTTCGCGCCAAGAAGGCGGTGTGTCAACATTTTTCTGTTTGTCACCATTTCCTGTTTGTCCGAATGTGATCGTTCTCCGGATGAGTTATGATGTTAGGAGACTCCCATGTCAAGCGGTGGCTTTCTTTCTTCTCGAAAAAACGAGTTTCCATGAAGGAGACGTGCTGCGGACTAGGAGTCCCGCGACGAAACACACCTCCTTTAATCCACATCGCGGTGAAAACCTGGATACGCCCATGCAAGGTTAAGTCAGGAGTCCAGGGAGGACCAAGTTGCACGACCAGTAGTAGGTCAGCCTCAGTACCCTGCACACTGGATGCTCCCATCTATGACGTCAGGCGGTGAGACGACCGGTGAGAAGAAATAAAATTTCGGCTTACGTAGGAGATCGTTGGAAACGGATCTGACGAACACACACACGACACGCCATCGCGATTGTTTCTTACTATGCACGTATAACGCCAGAACACTCTCCACAGACGCCGATCTTCACGACCTTCTTGTAGCCGCAGATCGCGCTAAATTTCATGTGATCGCATTGCAAGAAACAAAAATCAAGAAAACCGAATTACGCCAACGAAACAATGGGACCCTTGTGATCCACGGAGAGTAGGCCCCGTCACGAAATGTCGGCGGCGTAGGCTTGTCGTCCACCCGTCCATTGTCCATCTCGTCGACTCATACGAGGTCCTTTTCCCTCGCATAGCCGTCTTTCGTTTT
Source organism: Angiostrongylus cantonensis (assembly GCA_009735665.1). NCBI lineage: Eukaryota > Metazoa > Nematoda > Chromadorea > Rhabditida > Metastrongylidae > Angiostrongylus > Angiostrongylus cantonensis. The sequence goes on from MQTX01000071.1 coordinate 16,426, forward strand.
CAACTGTCGCATCATAAGAAGATCACTATCATCAACTGCTACTCACCGACCGCTGCAGCTGATCAGTACGATTTAAATGCGTTTTACTATCAGCTGCAGTCATCCGCAACGATGAAGCATATCATAAATTTGTTGTCAGAGACTTCAGTACCGGAATTGGCTGGGAATCGAGTCCTGGTCACCCGCGTGGCAGACGGGCATTCTACCACTGAACCGCACAGCCAACGAGGACGTCCTGTCGAAGTATGCAAATAACAAGATAGGGCTAGGCAGTTCTCGTGACGTGTTTTAGCAGCTCTTTATTTAGAACGGAAAGAAAGGGGCCGAGTTGAAAAGAACCGCGAGTGGTGAGGACGTCAAAAAAAAGCCATCTCCGTTCAACGGGTCTTTGGGTTGACTGTGTTTTATCTTCTTCTCCGTCTATGATATAGTTAGATTTAGGAAAAATCTGGATTGAGTGTATGCCAGTGTGTGGTAACGTGTTGAGAAAGCTACGGTAATGAATAATCTGGATCCTGAATTTTATAAGTGCCATTGCGCGATAGTTCGTAGGGTAGGTTTATAACAAGAGCTATAATGCTTTAAGTTATATTTGAGTGCTTAAATGGCCTGTTATGACAAACATTGAGAAGCCGCAGGAGCTCCAGCAAATTTTCTAGTTTATCGGTAAATGCCCATGCAAGATTTCCTTCTTTTAGAACGCTGTGATAGAGATTTCTCTGGCCGCCATCGCTTGGCGGCTAACTTTGTAGTACTAGCATGACCACTTTGCTGCTAGTACTGCAGTGATTCCTTGAAATGGCTTACTGGTAGTCGATGTCTTTGTGAAAGTGTCGAAGGAGGCTTGAGAAGTCCACGAAGGAAATGGATGCGCTGCTTTGGGTGCATATAAACCAAAGAAATGGTTACTGCAGCATCGTTGAAAATGCCCGGACGGTTCGTGGCGTGACTTCGGATCGGGCAGCAACCATTAACGTTGTAAGTCGCTTGTGAATTTATTCATAAGGTTTTTTGTTTTTAATCAATAGGTTAATTGCTTGCAGGAATGAGGTTTATTTGGAATTTCGGCTATTTGTGAGAAAACTGCGTACTTTGGCTGTTATCGATGGTTATTATAGCTGTCGACATCTCTGGATGATCTTCGCCATCTGTCGCATTTGTGGAGTGACTGTTCGAAATCAGACGACCGACTCACAGCGTCGCATGGCAAAGCTGGACAAATTTCGTCTAAGGAATATATAATACAGCATTTTTTGCTTTTATTTCTGTGCTTGTTGTTTTTAGAGAAAAAGTTCGTTTTTTTCCACTACTGCAATTGGTAGGGATTTGCCATGCTTTCGACTTCATTAAGTATCGTTGGAGGTGGTTAAATGCATATCTGGCCTTTACAATGACTGGCGGTGGTCTGCTATATCTGATATATCGAGTCAGTGCTGCTATCCTCCCAGACAAGTCTGGTACCATTTTGTCGACCCCGGAGGTATGGAAGGGTTGGTGGGCCATGGGCGCAGAAATCGATTCCACTTGTGTGTCGCAGTGGCTCCTCCAACCACTGCGCCACACGCGCCCCTTCGCTACTTATATTATATATATACATATATATACATATATATATATAATATCTAGCATTTTGCTAAATTCCGCACCAATTTGGCTTATAAGACATTATTGAATGGTATAATACTCTGAATGATTTCACAACTGTTACGCTACTTAACTGTACTAATCACATCTGGAACAGTGTGCACATTTATTGTGGGGTGAAAATCTCTGATCGCACAACTTTTTTGGGTTTCGCGTTGTGTTAGTTATGCTTAACATATTGACTTATATTATGCTTACATAGTATTTCGAATACTTAAAATCTAAGCAGCTGTGTGGGGACTGCACCTAGTTGGGATATTTCATGCTTCTGACTCAGGACTGAATTCGATGGCGATTCGTCCACATTTGTTCAAAACGACAATGCAGGAATAATCATCCGCTTCAGCAGACTGCGACACGAATATATTTATGCATTGGGTGTCTCTACCTTCCATAGATTCAAGACTCAGGAATCGATTCCACGTGCGTGTCGCAGTGGCGCCCCCAAGCACTGCGCCACACGCGCCCCTAAATGTAATAAATAACTATTTAATAGGAAGATATGTGCTGAACATGTAAAACATTATTTGTAGGTTTCTTTTCAATTGTATTGCAAAGTTCACCTTCACCTCTTTCACTAAATAACTCTGAACTAAGCAATGAAAATAAAGAATTTATTTCTGACTTTCCTTCCTCTGTTTTTGATAAGTTTAAGCAGTTCTTTCGAAAGTCTAAAAAAAGTCCGTCACCTCAACCACAAGCTCAGCAAAATAAATCAGATGATTCTTAACTCCAAATTAACTTCACAAGAAGCTAATAAAAATGAAGCTTCTGAGCCTTTTTTTAGATATAGGAAAAGCACACTGGCCTAGTAGTGCTGCAACCGAAAGCGATGTAAATCTGGAATTTCCCTACCTAGTGCTGCAAACAGCGGTTGACATGTCACCGGAATTTTTCGTGATAAAGATACAGACTTAGTTACTGGTGATGTTGCAGGCGATCAGTTGCCAACAATTCCCAATATACCAAAACCATTTGTAACCACATCCCGCCCTCATCGAAGGACTTATGCAACACCGCTTCCGCCACCGATATAATTATAAAAACCAACTAATAACACATTTATTTACACATTTTTGTAAACTGATCTTGTTAAGCCGATAACGTATCCCATTCGCGTATACCTACGTACCTGATTCTTCACTTAACCTAAGCGAAGAGCAATGTAATACAACACCGCCCATTGCCACAAATAACGTATTAATACCTATAGTAGCACGTCCCATACTTAGTACATCTACTGCACCTGTAACTGATATTTTCACTATGCAAAGTGACACATTTTTGCTTGCAGTACTTACGATTCGGAGAGTGGCGCTTTCTGCACTTAACACACTTACCGTGCCTATGCTTGTAGTTAAAACTTCTAGCACAGCAAATAATGAAGTAGTAGTTCCGACTCCAGTAGTAACTATTTCTGTACCTAGCATAACACTTGTACCTATGAATGTATTTCATTCAGCGGCATCCTCCAATATCACCCCAAATAATGCATTGACAATGCAAACTGAAACCACTCTAGTTCCAGTGACACTGAACACGCCAGGTGTTCCTATTAGGACATTCTTTAACTTCGTAAACAGAAATCGGCAAATTACCACCATGCGATAAGTTTGATACTAGGGCGGTGGTGGATCCTGGTATTGATTCACTCTTGACACCGCTTCCAGATGGAAATGTTTGACTCTTTCTCAGCTTGAAAGACTATCACCACTTCTACGCGATTCCGCAGACGACGCGAACGCTGCAAACAAGCACCGCCCCCCTTGCCGTGGGGGTATAAAAGTGGCAGCTGAGAGCGCGATGGCGTTCTTCGCAAGCTATCGATCGTTCATGGTTCGTACGAAGCAGATCGCTCGCAAGTCGAATGGAATGAAGGTGCCACGTAAGCAGCTGGTTGCGATAGCCGCCCGAAAATCGGCACCGGTCATCTGTGCCGTGAAGAAACCCCATCGCTATCGTCCTGGAACAGTAGCCCTACGAGAGATTCGTCGCTACCGGAAATCGACAGAGTTGCTGATCCGCAAATTGCCATTCCAACGTCTTGTGCGAGAGATTCTACAATATCACAATGCGTACCTGCGTTTACAGTCGTCGGCTGTAATGGCTCTTCAAGAAGCCGCTGAGGCGTATCTGGTTGAACTGTTTGAGGACACGAACTTGTGTGCAATCCATGCGAAACGTGTCACAATTACGCCCAAGGACCTGCAGCTGGCTCGTCGAATTCGAGGCGAACGAGCATAAGCGGTCACGTGCTGCTTTCGCCTAATCTTAACCCAACGGCCCTCTTTAGGGCCACAAGTGGCAGAATGCGAATACGTTTTTATTTGTTAGTGAAATAAATTTGTTGTTGTTGTTGTTGCTGTTGTTAATAGTGAAGTGATGCTTTAATGGTATCCACGCGAGGCTAACTGGATAGCCGAAGGGTGAACGGTGCATGGTGGTGCTCACCCACAGAAATACTTGGATAATTGGACGGCCCATCCTCATTGGTTGTACGACGGGGCCCAGCACAATCTCCATTTTTCAGAGTTTTGCTGGTTTAGGCATTGCGGTTCCTTGGAGCTCCGAAGTCGGCCTGTCAAAGTCTGGCACAGGTCGTCACCACTACAGGTGTTCGCTGCCTTTGTGAATCAGAGGTAGATTTACCACCATGCGATAAGTTTGATGCCAGGGCGGTGGTGGATCCTGGTATTGATTCACTCCTGACACCGCTTCCAGATGGAAATGTTTGACTCTTTCTCAGCTTGAAACACCCTACCTGAGGAATGAATCCCATGCTGAGCATAAGATTCCATCACCCAGTAAAACCTCCTAGGCATGATGAGGCGGTAGACCGTTGGCAGGCTTCACAGACATGAACAGGAAATAATCTGGGTACACGGAGTGTTTTCCGTTGGCTAGGACTGCCATGTGTGTTCGGTCTTGTTAGTGACATCTTTACAGAGCGCAACTCTTCGCTAGTTAACAACTTCTGAGTGCACTTCTAAAGGACTTGTTTACTGTTTTCTATTGGTTGCAATGAACATGGTTCGATCATTGGTGTAGCTCATCGTCGTCGATAGTTTAGTGCTGTAGTGAGCGTAGGACGAAATGAACATTGGTAGGGATCGTGAAATAGCAGCGTTCGAAGGTGCGAAAAATTCTGCACTCCAGTCGATTGTGACCGATTAGGAGTAGATGGGTGAAGAGTGTTGTTTTGAGCGATGGCATGTTTCAGGGATGGTGCAATCATGTCGATAAGGCATTTTGTTTTCTAAATCTTTAATTTTATAGGCGCCTCGATACGAATTATCCGCTCCAGACACTAAAGGAGTTGTTCCAGTAGAAGCGGTGATTCCCAGGAATGCTCAGATGCTGACGAATCGACTGTTTTTGGTGAAAAAGAGGGGTATTTTAAAACATTGCGATGTGTTTCTCTTCTTTTCGCAGTCACGGTGTGGAGGTAAACCTATGGGAGGATTATTAATAGGACAGTCACACAATACGTGAAGTGAAGTAGTCTTGGAACGCGGCAGTCGACAAACTAGACAAGCGTACAGTTGCGTCGAGATAAGCCTTCGTCTTCGCGTTAGCATATGGCCGCAACGGCGAAGCTTTCAGATCAATTGGTCTTTTTTAGTTTACTAAGAACTGTTGTTGTTGCTTTTGTTGTTCTTATTGTTGTCTGTGTCTTAACTTTGCTAACCATGCGAAAGCGACGCATTTTATCACCACTTCTACGCGATTCCGCAGACGACGCGAACGCTGCAAACAAGCACCGCCCCCCTTGCCGTGGGGGTATAAAAGTGGCAGCTGAGAGCGCGATGGCGTTCTTCGCAAGCTATCGATCGTTCATGGTTCGTACGAAGCAGATCGCTCGCAAGTCGAATGGAATGAAGGTGCCACGTAAGCAGCTGGTTGCGATAGCCGCCCGAAAATCGGCACCGGTCATCTGTGCCGTGAAGAAACCCCATCGCTATCGTCCTGGAACAGTAGCCCTACGAGAGATTCGTCGCTACCGGAAATCGACAGCCAAAAAAGAGATTGTGCTGGGCCCCGTCGTACAACCAATTAACCCAACGGCCCTCTTTAGGGCCACAAGTGGCAGAATGCGAATACGTTTTTATTTGTTAGTGAAATAAATTTGTTGTTGTTGTTGCTGTTGTTAATAGTGAAGTGATGCTTTAATGGTATCCACGCGAGGCTAACTGGATAGCCGAAGGGTGAACGGTGCATGGTGGTGCTCACCCACAGAAATACTTGGATAATTGGACGGCCCATCCTCATTGGTTGTACGACGGGGCCCAGCACAATCTCCATTTTTCAGAGTTTTGCTGGTTTAGGCATTGCGGTTCCTTGGAGCTCCGAAGTCGGCCTGTCAAAGTCTGGCACAGGTCGTCACCACTACAGGTGTTCGCTGCCTTTGTGAATCAGAGGTAGATTTACCACCATGCGATAAGTTTGATGCCAGGGCGGTGGTGGATCCTGGTATTGATTCACTCCTGACACCGCTTCCAGATGGAAATGTTTGACTCTTTCTCAGCTTGAAACACCCTACCTGAGGAATGAATCCCCTGCTGAGTATAACATTCCATCACCCAGGAACACCTCCTAGGCATGATGAGGCGGTAGACCGTTGGCAGGCTTCACAGACATGAACAGGAAATAATCTGGGTACACGGAGTGTTTTCCGTTGGCTAGGACTGCCATGTGTGTTCGGTCTTGTTAGTGACATCTTTACAGAGCGCAACTCTTCGCTAGTTAACAACTTCTGAGTGCACTTCTAAAGGACTTGTTTACTGTTTTCTATTGGTTGCAATGAACATGGTTCGATCATTGGTGTAGCTCATCGTCGTCGATAGTTTAGTGCTGTAGTGAGCGTAGGACGAAATGAACATTGGTAGGGATCGTGAAATAGCAGCGTTCGAAGGTGCGAAAAATTCTGCACTCCAGTCGATTGTGACCGATTAGGAGTAGATGGGTGAAGAGTGTTGTTTTGAGCGATGGCATGTTTCAGGGATGGTGCAATCATGTCGATAAGGCATTTTGTTTTCTAAATCTTTAATTTTATAGGCGCCTCGATACGAATTATCCGCTCCAGACACTAAAGGAGTTGTTCCAGTAGAAGCGGTGATTCCCAGGAATGCTCAGATGCTGACGAATCGACTGTTTTTGGTGAAAAAGAGGGGTATTTTAAAACATTGCGATGTGTTTCTCTTCTTTTCGCAGTCACGGTGTGGAGGTAAACCTATGGGAGGATTATTAATAGGACAGTCACACAATACGTGAAGTGAAGTAGTCTTGGAACGCGGCAGTCGACAAACTAGACAAGCGTACAGTTGCGTCGAGATAAGCCTTCGTCTTCGCGTTAGCATATGGCCGCAACGGCGAAGCTTTCAGATCAATTGGTCTTTTTTAGTTTACTAAGAACTGTTGTTGTTGCTTTTGTTGTTCTTATTGTTGTCTGTGTCTTAACTTTGCTAACCATGCGAAAGCGACGCATTTTATCACCACTTCTACGCGATTCCGCAGACGACGCGAACGCTGCAAACAAGCACCGCCCCCCTTGCCGTGGGGGTATAAAAGTGGCAGCTGAGAGCGCGATGGCGTTCTTCGCAAGCTATCGATCGTTCATGGTTCGTACGAAGCAGATCGCTCGCAAGTCGAATGGAATGAAGGTGCCACGTAAGCAGCTGGTTGCGATAGCCGCCCGAAAATCGGCACCGGTCATCTGTGCCGTGAAGAAACCCCATCGCTATCGTCCTGGAACAGTAGCCCTACGAGAGATTCGTCGCTACCGGAAATCGACAGCCAAAAAAGAGATTGTGCTGGGCCCCGTCGTACAACCAATTAACCCAACGGCCCTCTTTAGGGCCACAAGTGGCAGAATGCGAATACGTTTTTATTTGTTAGTGAAATAAATTTGTTGTTGTTGTTGCTGTTGTTAATAGTGAAGTGATGCTTTATCGAATTTCGTCTTTATTCACTTTACATTCCATGTTCAAATTCAAATTGAAAAGAGAATTTTGAATTTATAATTTTGTAGCCAACGCAATGCAGCCTTAACTGTAGAACATTCCAGGTGCTTAGAAGGGTTCAAGGATGGATCAACGCAAAAAGCTTTATCCATTTAATCCTTTAGTCATAGAACCTTTGAGGGATGTCATCTGAAATATAATCGGCACTCTCAATATCTAGCAAGTATGCGAGGCTCTGATCTTGAAACTATGTCACATCTTTGTGACCCTGAAAAATATACATCGATAGCAAAACATAGATAGGACGGTCATGTAATGAAAAGAACAGACGACAGATTGAAAGAAGTATAGAGTGAACTCCACAATGATACAAGCGGCCACATTCCGCGAGCGTGTTCGTAGCCAAAGTTAAAGAGCTGTATTCGAACTTACAGCTGTATCATAAAAGAATCTCATCCACCACTATGCTCAAGTTAAATCACCGCCAAGGATGATGATTCCGAGGGAAAGGAATGCATGGAAAATGTGCTCAGGTCTGCACAATTAGTGAAGACAGGCCGTCCAATAATAACACTGATTACTGTCCAAAAGCCACCCTCAAAATCTAAGTGTGGAAAAAAACGTTTTTGTTGACAGCACTTATAAAACACTGGTGAGAGAAAGCGAAACGAAATCTCGCATGGTGAGGTGATAAACGCCTTAGCCACCGTAAAACGTAATAGTGCGTTCGTTCCTCACCGCAGACACCTGTGGTCCGAAGTTTTGCAAATATCTCAGCACCATTGTAGCTATATTTCTGGGAGAGTTTGTTAAGCAAGCTCTTCCACGCATGAACAGCAGCCGAACACATCCTAATAACGTGACAATCACACGATTATATGATCACTTCCACCATTCACTCAACAAACCCTTCCTAAAGAACAACAAGGTGACATCATCGCTTCGTAGTTCATATGGTCGTCATCTTTATGGCAAGTACTAGTGACGCAACTACAAGAGCGCGCAGAAAGAAATGAAGTATAAAGCTATGAATAAACCAAAAACAAGAGATGGAACCAGCAACGAAGAAGCGCAGTTTGATATATATAGCCCTTATCGATCCGAATCCCCAGAACGAACAGAAGCCACTGGGCTACTCTTGCACGTGACAAGGAAAAATCGAAGATTTACTAGCGCCCGCTCGAGTCACTAGATGATCAACGGGACTACAGGTGACAGATGATAGCTCTTTAGCTACGAATGCAACAATGTAGTGGAAAGCTAACACAACAGCGGAGTGCTTTTCGAAAATCTGCACCTGAATCACTACCAGTTATAGCACGTTTTTTCGAAAGTGCTATCCAGCAACCAAACACAACCAATGAAAGCATGAGGATATCACCTTTAAAGACGAAGAAATCCTACAAGGAAGACAAATAAGTGAGAGATGATGCATAAAGTGCTAAGAACAGCAAGAAATTCTGAATATTTTATTCAGAAAGCGTCATTAGAAAGTGTGAAAGTTCTCCAGTCCCATTTCTTAGCGATGCTGTGTCGAATCCGCACTGGACTTGTGTGACGTAATTCTATCGGTGCAGCGCCACCGCCCGAGTCGCCACTTTCGGCTGCGGTTTCCCTCTTGACATTCGGTGTTGGCTCTTATCTGCTGGACTTTTCTTTGCGGATTCTAAAGTGTGAATATTACAGTAACATAATGGAAAGTCGACGTTCTCCATTTGCCAATACCTTGTAATCATCTGGACGCCGTTTGTTAGGAGGCGGAGGCTTTTGTTCCGCATTAGGTCTAAACAGTGCGGATGAATAATAATCACAAATTTAAAGACATCAATAACTGTGAAATTTAACGTTATATGCAGCCCTTAGTACCGTAGAAAAGTGGTTGGAACAGTTCCATCGTTCTCTTCAGATGTAAAGGCACAAGCAGCACACACACTGTTGTCTTGAGAAGCAGAGACTAAAATAGTTGCTCCATTCTGATATATGCTATACCTTTTCAAAAAATGAATATTAAGGATTCTGGATAGTACGAAAAAAGATGGCCTTATATGAAACCCTAATAGAATGTCTTGCGCAAAAAAATTTCCTACTGCACGAAAAAGCCGACGAAATTCAAACCTTCTTCTTTCTCAGATTTCAAGTTTGTTTCAGCCATCTGAATCCTAAAGATGGTAATGCGACTGAAATCTTCTGTTGTGAGTTGACAAACAAGACGCTGTAAGAAACATGAACTTATTTATTCGAAGCAATCCGAAGTAGCAGACCACCACTGTGCTTTTCACCGAAAGGCTAGCGGCTAGAACCTATGGTTCACAAAAAACTACTTGCTTTATAGATGACTCTACGTAGATCAACTTTGGCAAAACACTTAAACACAAAATAAATCGTCAAGATATGAATTGCAGTCCTATGACAGAGTTGCATAATTTGAATCTATGTTATAGATATAATCAGTAATGCTTAGCCTTCCTATTACACACAGGAATTCCGGAGCATGTGACCGTACGGTGCTCATCACTCACATATGGCTGTCATCCTTCACATTTTCTATAAGTCGTCCTATGTTTTTGAAGCTTATCGAACTTGTGTGAGTGTAAATAGGAAGACTCGCCCATTGTGCAATCATACTTTTTCATCATGTAATCTAGTTGTTTACTATTTATAGAAATGACTTTCAATAAACTTATGCACAAATACATAATCCTTCTGCCTTTCGCGAGTTCGTCATCACAAGTTCACCCGGTTTGGCAGTCTCCATCACCTATGCACCCACACCAAATCATAATAGAAACGGTGCCGTTCTACATACATTTTGAGAGGTTTTACCGAAGAAAAAAACATTTTTTTCGAAGTCGTCATCCGCGATTTCAACGGCAGAATTTGAGCCTTGATAGCTTCCGAAGTAGTTCTATCAAACTGTCCAATTTTGAGCTAAATGGGGTTGTTAGCACGTGTTTTGATGTTTGGTGGATAACCTTCCAGAAAGACTACGTTGCCGTTGCCTACTTCGGAACTTATTGCTGCACGCTGCTCCACACTTACCATGTTGTAAATATTGTACAGTCTTAATAAACGTTTAATTTATAAAGCAAATCAAACTTACTACTTACGCACTTACTACTTCGTTGTTTAGAAATAAATAAAGGTTTTAAATATTTTTTGTTTTAATGTAATTTTGATAGCAAAATATTTTCGGATCTGGAAATATTACATACCATGCAATTTTACGTCTTTCTCAACATGTTTTCATATTTTTCAAAGGTTAAATTTTTTTAGCAATTTCGAGATTTGCTGAAGTTTGAGGTGAAGGTAGTGTTGGTGAATCAACACCAGGAGTATGGTTTCGAAAATTCCGATCTGCTGATTTCGACCCCGAAGATAAGTAAGGCCGCGAACGTCTCCATGAAATTGATGACGACGAATTGAAGGCACTAGTGGAACAACTGTTCGAGAGCTCGCAGAAGAGCCTTGAGTAACCTTGGGAGCAATTTTCACTCACGTGAATCGCATAGGAAGGACAATAGAACTGGGCAGGTGGGTGCCGCACGAATTAAACGTTAATCGAAAAAATCGCAGTTTTGAAATGTCGTCTGAACCTATTCTGCTTAACAAAACCAACCCTTGTCTTAATGGAATTGTGATGTGCGACGAGAAATGGATTCCGTGCGACAATCGACAACGTTCAGCTTAATGGTTGAATTGCGATCAAGCTCCGCTGCGCTTCCCAAAGCCGAAATTGCACAAGAAAAGGTTATGGTGAGTATTTGGTTGTCTGCAGCCAGGCTGATTCATCACAGCTTTTTGAATCTGGGCAAAATGATTACGGCAGAGAAGTATTGCCAATAATTCGACGAAGTGCACCGTAAACTCCAACAACAACGGCTGTCATTAGTCAATAGAAAAGGGTAAATCCTTCTCCAAGACAACGTCCGGCCTCACTTTGCAGAACAAGTGCTGCAAAAGCTACACGATTTGGGCTAATGACTTTTGGCTCATCCGTTGTATTCACCTGACCTCTTGCCTGCCGACTATACGTCTTTAAGCAACTTGACAAACTTCTGCATGAGAAATGCTTCACCAATCAAGATGACACCAAAAAACGCCAACGAATTCATCGCTTCCAGAACTGGAGAATTTTATGCAACTAGAGCCAATAAATTGGTTTTTTTGCCAAAAAATGTGTAAACTTAAAGAAATTTTTTCTGACGAATAAGGTTTTGTTTTAAGAAGATCATGACATTTTAAATAACATAGTTTAAAATGCTGACTTATTTCTAAACAATCTAACACTTTTGCTTTTTTGAAACTCACCTTCTTGTTGTAAAACACGAAAAAGAATAAACGTTACTCAGATAAGAGTGATTCTGTCAATGCGAGATATGTAGCCATCAGATAAGAGTGCTTCTGCAAATTTGAGATAAGACGCTGAGCCACTCGTGATACTAAGTAACATTCGTGGTAGTATCATTCCTCCTTTCTACTCATTTTCGATTTTTGCAGTCATTCCACAACGCCTCAAGAGTTCAGCAACGCTTGTGTTTTTGATTCCTGCGCAATGATTGTAACTGCCACTTCAAAATCTTCACAGTTGTTTTTGTGCTCTAGTTATGCTTGTTGGATTGCTGTGCTTTAAACCTTTCTCCAAGGCTGTCATAAAAGTTATATTTATTGAGCTAACTTTCCAACGTCTTCGTCTTTTTCAAGGCCTGGTTGGTCCGAGTCACTAGTCCATATGTGGTCGCTCTCGCGGTTTTTTATACCAATGTCGTTTTAGCTCAATAATCCGAAAAAATATGGAGTATTCATTTCGAGAGCAAATATAGGTCAGTTCCTAGAGATGTCTTATTACGCTACCTGCCAATTAGCATATCAGTTAATGCTGCGGGACGCAATGCACTCCAAAAAGCAGATCATAACGGATGGCGTTGATCCACAAATCTCCCTTTTTTATAGAAGGCCACCACCATGACACCAACATCAGCTTTGAAAAAGGTCTTCTTCAACGCCACTAATGATCCGAATAGACGGTCCACCGTTGTTCGTCTTCGCGATTTGGTGTATTCGCCGTCGTTTAGAGTCGAATCTTTTGTGGAGTACAGCTGGATAAAATAACCACATATCGCGACCCTTTTATACAACGCGGTTGTTGGTGATATTGATTGCCCTTATGGTAGAAGAAAGCAGACTGTTTATTTATAACGACGTAAAATTAGATTGGCTTATAACAGTGAGCAAACTTACCTAATACTGACTGCTGCAGAGCGTATTGTCCGCTGGAAGACAAATTATTGTCAACAGTAAATCATTAGATTACTTAATTCAAACGGTTCTCTTTTGAAAATTCAACTCGATACGAAAATGAAGACACTACATCGTGAAAGCGAACTGCTGTAAGCCACAATCTCGGATCATCGGCTCTATGAAAGACGAAAAGGGGGGACTTTACCTGAATAAATGGCTGGTAGCAACCTCGTGTTGGCTTATCAATGAACAGAAGTACATTGATTGCTCATACCGAAGTTAAATGGAAGTTGATCCACAATAGTATACAGTTTCGGGTTACACACATGTATTCATACAAACACTTCCAAGCTAGCTGGCGTCATACAGTGTGGTGGTATTTCAATCACTGCTACCGATGTCTCTAATGATCTGCCACTCACTAAACACTCCTCGTCGTCGGCTAGTTCGTGCGTAAAATTGTTTAACGTGCTTAAGAATAGAGACGGTGACTGCATGAGCTCGCGTAAGGCTTCCTGATCTCGAGCGTGAGGAGACAATACGTTGGCAGAGCTGGTAACTACTCTGCGTTTGAGCTATAGATGACCTAAATGGCAAGCTCAAAATTACACAAAATGCATCGCGACATCGCCCATCCTACACGGACATATGATAGAGAAAATCTTGGAAATAAAAGTCGCTATCGCCGCATCTAAAACATCACCGCGTAGATTCCTAAAACATTTTTGGTAAGTTCCAAAAATCTAAGAGTAAACCGCGAGTGAGTGGTGTGCATTGCGAGCGCACGTTTCCTGGTGCCATACCTCAAGCTGATTAGCTGACCTGGGTCAGGCATATTCCTGACCCATGTAAGACTCTGTGGATCTAACACTTATCAAAAACGGGAACACTTGTAAAGAAGAAAACGGTGAACATTCAAAATGTTCTATTTGCCATGGGAATAAAAATTAGGGTTTGAGTTTGTCTACTGGGATTATTGAGGTTTTTTACTAGGTAGATTGGTGTGAATTTGACCTTCCCAGGTTCTCAAAAGCCAAAACCACTGAAACGCTTTTATTCAGACGTACAGGTACCAACAGCTCGCAAACTTTTGGCTTAAGAAGAAGATACTAAAAATTCTGATTTGCGCCATTCTGAGATGTGCTAAACCTTTTTAAAAATAAACACTGAAAATTCTCGATAGCACGAAAAAAGATGGTTTCATATGAAATCCTAATAGAATGTCTTGCGCAAAAAAATCCCTGCTGCATGAAAAAGCCGACGAAATTCAAACCTCCTTCCTCCCCAGATTTCAAGTTTGTTTCAGCCATCTGAATCCTAAAGATGGTAATGCGACTGAGTTCTTTTGTTGTGAGTTGACAAGCAGAACGCTGTAATAAACATGGACTTATTTATTGGAAGCAATCCGAAGTAGCAAACCTACCGTTAGGAGGAGAGAAGAGCTAAGAGAGGAAGAGTTCACTAAACTGAGTAGTTCCCATAGGACTTCACCTTCATCCAAAAGCAGCCTGGGAAGCACTACCAACATACCTAAAGAGAAAGGAAAGGAATAGGCAGTCGATAAAAGCTAAAACATTGTGATTTCGATTACACCTGCTCGTTAAAAGTTTTTAAACCTCTCACAAAATGCTTTATTCTGAAAAAAAAAACCGGTGAGCCTGAAATGAATCAGAATCGCACTGTTCTGATGTCCAAAAGATACTTCGTTTTTAAGGTCTGGTGAATACAAATCCGACAAATTTATGGTAGCTGATGACGGTTGAGTATTCTACAAGATGCAAGTAAGCACATCGTGAGATCACTCGGAAGTCACATAATATTTCACATAAATCTATAAGCAGACGTTCTTTGCTACTAGCATACCTTAACAGTCTACTCCGTCCAACATTTCTCGGGCTTCCTTTTTCAGTTTAAAACATTCTTCGCGATGTGCTTTGTATGCAATCATGTGCAGCGCACGGTATGGCATGTATGAGCTATTCCTGTGGACTTTTACTAAAATTCTGTAATCGGTGGCGAAGTAGGGTGGGAAAACCATTCTGAACCACTTGAAAATATACAAAAACTTTTTTTTCGAACAAATTCATTAATTGGTAATTAAGAAGCTATTGGCAGTTCTTCCAATTCTAATCGCTGCAATGAACTATACTTATTTAATGAATTATAGGGCTATAAATAATACCGAAACAGGTCAAACCAAGAGTACAAAACACTTTCAAATGCTTAGAGCAACACGTTTGTTTGATGGTTTATAATTATACGTTATAGCATACATACCATTTATACCCACAGAGCTATAGAGCAACGTATCTTCTACAATTCACTCATCTTCGCAACCCCTCAGCTGTGTTCTCTAGTTAATGAAAGAGTGGGGTTTATTAACTCCCACGTCCGACTTTCTATTAACCTCGGCATTGATGGAATAATTCTTTTTACTTCTGTTTTTTGCAAACACGAGGTATTATTTTATTTCTTTATTTACGTACAAGCTGACGTTTCGGCGGATTTCGCCTTCTTCAGAGCCTCGAAAGGTCACGTTGACTGCAATCTACATGGCCAAACACCTCCATAACCAAACAGAGAAAATGCTAAACCAAAATTTCAATCACATTGAACACAGAGTCTTTGCACACTCACCGCTTTCTATGAGCCTTCCACTTAATTTGTTATGTGGAGACCAATCGCGCAGTGTTCACATGGAAACGTAATGTGCCTGTCCCATCCAAATAGCAGTCTTATATACTGCCCAATATCACGCGTGATAATGAGGCATTCCTCCCTGCGGTTCATTTTCGGATTCCTGGAATTAATCCAGAATGCCTCGAGAATTTTACGCGCTTGTGTTCTCGATTCTTGCGCGAGGATCGTAACCTCTACTTCAAAATCTTCTCCGTTATGTCTTTGCATCCTATGCGTGCCTAGTGGGGTATTTGGTTTACGTTTGCCAACTAGGTGTTCTTTTATACCGCTGCAGAGTGGTCTAACCGTTTCGCTAACGTATTCGTCTCCGCATACTTTACAAGAGATCAGATAGACTGTACCCGAACTCATGCAGTCACCGTCTCTACCACTGGGGCAAATTATGCAATTTTGTGTTGCACATAGACGGTCGTATAAGCGGTTACGAATTAGCTGGCGTCTTAGATTACTCGGTGGCATTTCAATTATCGTTACCGAGTTCTCTAGGCCAACCCTTCTCAAACAGCGTTTTATAGCTGCACTCACTTCATTTGAAATAAAGGGTAGGATAAACGGGACCTTATTGCTGCTAGAGTTATCGCTGCAGGGCCTGTGATTTCCTCTACACCTATCCCGAGCTACAATTTCGTAGCCATTAAAAATGGCTATTTGCCGCGCCAAGTTCCGCGATTCCTCTCTCTGCTCCCTTCCTGTGCACACGTTGGTAGCTGTTCGAAACATGTTTCTCACAAGCGCCCTTTTCGTGTGAGAGGGGTGAGAAGAGAGGTAATGAACTAAGATGTTTTTACTACTTGGCTTTCGGTACCATTTCGTTACGTAGCCGTTTTCTGATAGGTTAATTTGCACGTTCAGAAATGGAAGCCAATTTTCTCGTGGTTTCTCTCGGGTGAATTTAATATACTCTGACTGTCCGTTCAGCAACTCGAAACATTTGTCAACTTCTTCTTGTGTTGAACAAATGATCAAGCAGTCATCTATATACCTACAGTAGAGTAACGGCCCGAGGTCGATCACTGGTGCTTCCACCTTAGACATATATGCAATGGCAAGACTTGGTGCCAGTCGTTGTCCCATTGCCAACCCTCTCATTTGTGCGTAATACCTCCCGGACCATCTGAAGATTGAGCAGTTTAGGCACTCCTTTAAGAGTATCATCAGCTGCTGAATCGAGAAGCCATACATGTTTATTGCTCCTTCATGTTGTATAAGGAGCTCGCGAATGGCTTGCATAGCGGAGTCATTCGACACGTTTGTATAGAGGGCGGTGACGTCGAAGGACTCCATCACGTACGCGTTGTTGGGTTGCGCGTTACGTAGACGATCCAGGAACATTTGGGTGTTCGTTAGATGGGCTGGAATGTACTTTAACAACTGGGTAAGTACTAGGGTTATTAGCCACGTTATTCTATCCGTTGGTCCGTCCACGCAGCTAATGATAGGTCTGACCTTAAATAACGACGGATCGGTAGACACGAGATCATCGCTGGATACTAACTTATGGGTTTTGATAAGTAAGTACAGGACTGGACATGTTGGTAGATCAATTTTAAGATGAGAGATAACTGATGGCTTTAACCCAGCCGCTCTTGCCATTTTAACCCATTCGTTGTTTAACTTTCGGTATTGACTTTTAAATTCCTTCTCAGACGATGGACGATAAAGGGAAGCATCTTCAAGGTGCTTTTCCGTTATCTCAATATCCAACTGATGAGGAATCACAACGAACTCTCCACCCTTATCACTAACGGATAGCCTTATTTTTCTCGATCTTATCAGCTCTCGTACCTCCCGCATACCACGTTTTTGCATTTCAGTGAGGTTGGAGCAGTATCTCTTCGCGCGATAGTGATTAAGGACTTTGAAAGTTTCATTAGTAAACGCCCGAAATTTAACGTCAACTTCATTATTGGGCTCTTGTTGTCTAAAGAACGGTTGAGGAAACGGTGGTAATGGTATTGCCCCTACTCGTTGTTGTTCGCGTCTATTTAGCGCCTCATCCCTAGCTTTTTTACGGAGTCTATCTTGAAGTTCATGTAAACCACATGCGACCCTACGCATAGTTACCTTAGAAATGGGTTCAGATGGTGAAAAACTCGGTCCCAATTCTAATAACGAGCGCGCACCATCAGGAAGAGTCATGCCTCCCAACACGGTTATAAGACTGCTATTTTGATGAGACGAACACATTACGTTTCCATGTGAACACTGCGCGGTTGGTCTCCAAATAACATATTAAGTGGAAGGCTCATAGAAAGCGGTGAGTGTGCAGAGACTCTGTGTTCAATGTGTTCGAAATTTTGGTTTAGCATTTTCTCTGTTTGGTTATGGAAGTGTTCGGCCATGTAGACTGCAGTCAACTTGATATTGGTCGTCGTCTCAAACACCAAGGCCGCTAGACGCCGCTTGCAGCGAATGTGGTGTATCTTAAGAGTAACAACGAGGCTTGTCAATAAATTAGCACTAAGATATCGCCCGCCTGTTCCAGAGTTTGACAAATGAGATGTGGTAGCTTAACACTTGACCTCTCAGTTATATATCTGCAGCTCCACCAACTTGTGTCGCTCACTTCCTCCCGTGTGATCTCGTTCCAAGATTTACGTGACCGAAAATAATTTAGTCTTCGAAAGTTTCAACAAATATATCTGTTTATTGTGGACGTTATTGTTTTCAATAATAATTGTTATACCCTACTCATCCTTTGTCAACGAAAAAGAAGTTCTCTTACCTAAACATGCTGAAATACGTTCTTTTTTTCTTTGAGCCACAAAACACTTTTGTTCCGTTTTTGTCGCCAACGTTCATTTCTCAAGGCTCGTGCCGATAGGATAAGGCTCTTATCCACTGTAATATTCTCTAACACGTTTATATATAATAGTAGCAGCAACGCTTCTTTCAAAGTTCTTAAAAATTTATTTCACAGATGGTTTTTTTTCAGGAATTGTCTTGTTACTTCGTTCCGAATCAGTAATTTGTTCAGCTAATCGTATGAATCGATATCGGCTCAAGGGAATGGGGCTAATAGCACAGTGTTAGTGATATCCGACCTCACGAGCATGGTGCTGGTTTAATTCTGCGTCTGGCCAACTAAGGCTCTCATCTCTTTGGGGTCTGGAAATAAAAGATCACTCGCCGCAATCCAACTGAGAACTCTCCAGTCCGGCTACCTCAGGACTCCAGGAAGGAATGCTCGGCCAGCATTCTACGACATTCGAGATGAAATGAAAATCCTGAAACAGCAACCGAAGTCAATCGTGAAAACTTGGAAGACCTTCGTGGATGATGGATGCGAGGAAACGAATTGGATATGAGAAGTGCTGGGATCCACAGAGATATACGCGAAAACGGATCGATTAAAAAAAAATCGCGTGAATCGATGCAGTCTCAAAACGTTCCTCCAAGTCACAAAGGTTAACCACTGCTCATGATGAAGACTTAGAAATACTATAGTAAAGCTACACAGGGGTTCCAAGGATCAAAAAACACCTCAGCCGGCAATAACTCATCCTTAGTAACCAGCACACCTGGCGTCCCCATTTGCAATGTCAACTAATGAGACCGTCTAGGAGTAGCAATCAAATCCCTGGATGACACTGCCCTTACTCTTACTTTTCTCTTGAAAGTTTCGCTTTTTACGTGACTTCCAATGAGCAAGATTAGAAAAGCTGATTGTAGTTGCATATGGTTGATGACTGCACCATCCTACATCAGAAATTAATGGGAACATACAGAGTCGGGTCGCGCATGACCTTAATAATTTGCCCTCACGGCACGGGCGGTAATTGCATGAGTTCAGGTACGGTATACCTAATCTCTTGTAATAATTGCGGAGTTTAATAAATTGGCGAAACGGGCAGACCGTTGTGTATTCGTATAAAAGATCAGCTAGATAGAAAACGAAAACTAGAACAAAGTACCCCACTAGGCACGCATAGGATGAAAAAGCATAGCGGAGACGATTTTGAAGTCAAAGTCAATATCCTCGCACAGGAGGCTAAGACACCAACGCGCAAACTCCTTGAGACTTTTTGGATAAATGCCAAAAATCCCGCAGTGAATAGCAGGGATGAATGCCCAGAGGTCACACGCGACCTGGCCCCGTATCTTCGGATCAATTTCTAATGTGGGGTGGCGCAGTCATCGACCATATGCGACTATAATCAGTTGTTCTTACGTTCCTCATTGGAAGTCATGTAAAAAAGCGGTGAGTTTTTCGAGAAGCTGTTGATCATGTAATTGCCATGAAGTTTTTCGTCTTCTTGTAAGTGTTGTTGAAGTGTTTGGCCTAATAAATTGTATATCAGCATACCCTTCCAGGCTCTGAAGAAGGCGATACTGCCGAAACGTCAGCTACTGTTGTATTGCATTGTGTTTTCTACGAAAGTAAATGTATGCTGTTTAACAACCTCGCGATTGCTGAACAACAAAGCGACTGTGTTCTGCCTTCAGTTCTATTAAGCGATGAAGTTTTACTATTTTTTTCTCCACGCTTACTTACTTGATACTTGAACAGCCCCTCTTCACTGGTAGTGCAGGCCTCAGCATAATCACCACTTTTTGGAGATTTGCTGGTTAAGTCACTGTGGTTCCCTAGAATTCCGAGGTTAGCTTGACCAAAGTCTGCCCTAGGTGTTCACCACCACAGGCAGTCGCAGCCCTTGTGGATCAGAGGAAGATTTTCCACCATTCGACTTTGATACCAGGAAGGTGGTGGGTCCTGGCATTGGCTGACTCTTAGCTAAGCTTCCTGATGGAAACGCCGGACTCCTTCTCAGCTTGGGAGACCCTGCCAGGAGATGAATCTCCCGCTGTACATCGCAGTCCGACATCGAAGAACACCTCCCAGCCACCATGAGGCGGTAATCCGTTGGTAGGTCCTCCACACTATGGAGTTATAAAGCAAGGGTTCTACAGGATTCATTGCCGTTCCAAGAGCTCTTGTTTCAGACAATAAAATCCTCACTGGAAAGAAGTTCCTCCCTCTGAACTCCGAATTGTTCTCAAGAACGGGAAGGCCTGCACATCTCAGCGAAATATAACATTAATAGCCATTTCATTCAATCAAATTACACATATTATATGACATTTTTAAAAAGTACAAATCGCTTTGAAAGCGGTTTCAAGCATAGTTATTCTGTCGAACCTTAAATTTTTATTGATCTACAAGCACTTTGTGAAAGCTAAACTATTTCTTTGAACGCTTTACGGATCCCAAACACTTGGGCGGGCGGCAGGGGTTCACAAAGAGTACACCGACATATCATCTAGTAACCCGTCCGGAGAACTTGTATCCTTGTCCCAGCCTTTGTGCTCTAAGAAAAATCACTTGATAGTGTAGAAGTGAAAGAAAGTAATCCTATTTTCGCTTTTCGAGCGAAATGGATCCGTCCAACTTTAGACTACTATCCTGAATGAACCACGAAAGTATAGCTCTCCCATGGACCTCTTTGCGTGCCTGTTGGGAAAGTAGTCTGGCAAAGTGCCAACATATTAACAGAATTGTTCACCGCAGCACTACGTTACATTATAAAGTTACTCAGCAAACGTAAAAGCAGCGAGCAGTATTAAAGACAAATTTCTATCGAATCTTCGTTTTGTTGACGATATCGCCATCATTCCAAGAAGCACCAGTGAGGCAGAGCCGGATCAAGGCGATCAACGAGAATGATAAGCCGACAGAGCTGAGAATAAACAAAAAAAGGAGTTCAATGCAGATGAGGAATCAACGCTGTTGTAGCCAAATAGAAAAAATGATTCGTTTGCTACAGTGACCATATCCGTGTATCTAGCCTGTCTCATGAACATGGGAAAGTTATTGACTCGATGTAACTAGGAACACATATTGCGAGGACGACCACCGGACCAACTGTAAACCATCGACTGGGGTCAATCCGGCTCTGAGAAAAACTAGGCGTCGAACTGTTAGCCATAGCAAGCCTTTATACCAATCTTCTGTTTGCTTTTATATCTAAGAAAAACTGTATTTCAGGAAAAATCTGTATCTGTAAGAAAAAGTTGGAGTCTTCTCTATGCATATGTCAACTAGTCACATCCCCATGCTCTTTAGTTATCGAAGAACTCTCATTGTCACTTACCAAACTATTCTGTGGCTGACGTTGATCTTCTGCGATACATTAGGACACAAGTGCTTTTTTTCCATCGATTCCTAGCCACAAATTTGATGTACTGTAAGATCGCATTGTCCTCAATGAGTGAAAATACTGCACAGATTTTATAGATAACTAATATTGGAATCTTATGCTCTACCGGTATGCCATTATTCTTAATCGCGCTGCTACTTCGTGGTATCGTCGTCGCTCATCAAACTTGCTCCTGGCAGATAAGTTCTACTATCGTGTTCATTGCTTATTCAAACGGTATTAATTGGTCGGTGCGATTGATGATGTTGCAGATGAATAATCAAGAGAGAACAATATTTGTTTTTTGTCCCCTTAAGAGCATCCTTGGCGCAATGTGTACCGCGCTAGTCCCCGGAAAGGGAAATCATGGTTTGATCTCACAGGTGGTCCGCTTTAGCGAATAAAAAAGAACGATTGCTTAAAAAACAGCTTACATATTGCTGCTCTTAACTAAGCGAATGCGCACATGAACCACGATAAACAATTGTTCAAATCGTTTGATATAATGACATCCACTGCTTAGTTCACATAGCATTTAAGCAGGACATGGTTTCAGCTTGTCAGTTCGATGAAGATTCTTCCTTTTCCGCGTCCTATATAATAGACATGATATGATGGCTCAGACGAAATTTGCTGAAATATTCTATAATGATTTTTATTAAAAGAAAATGTTATGAATAAAAATGAATTGAAAAATTCACATATGTAGCACCAATCTCTCAGCTTGAACACCTCTATTTTACATTGACGATGAATGATTGAGCAAAAATTTTTGGATAATTATTCATGCTTTACGTCACAAGATCGTTTTTTATTTTCCGTTGTTCTTTACAATCCATTTCCTCTTGTCAAACTGTGATATACAGCTGTTCATCCCCTCACCCCTGCATGTGATCGTGCATGGTTTGGCTTTTCCATTTGTTAGAAAAGATAAGAGTGAAAGTGCAGCACCAATCTGCCAGCTATCTTTAGATGTCCTATCATTGGAAACGCTGAAAAAAGACGAATGGACGAAGAAATTGTGATATCATTTATTGTGCGTGTCGAGTAAGTGAAACACGTGAGCAGCTCTGAGAGCAATCTGATATAACTAGGCTGTTCTATTAAAATGAACATCCAACCTTGACTTTATTCGGATTTGCAGATGCCTCTTGCAGACATTATTTTCATCTTTCTGAAAAGTAACAGGACGCTCAAAGCCTCAAAGAATCACGGAAAAGAACAAGGTACGGAGAAATCGGAGGAGGGCTTGGTTTTGTGGAAAACTCCACATCTGGCAGAAAACGAATCGAGACATGCATTTCTTTCCATAATAATAACTGGTTCATACCTAGATTACGTGTAACAGTCGTGCTTTTGTAGATAGTTCATTTACTCGAATGGGCACCGCCACTTCTTCCATTCGTTTACATTGCGTTCCGGAGTTCCTATATTCGCTCTACTCTTTCGAAAAACTAGAAAGGCACCATACTCTAATCGCTGAATATTTTATTGAAAAAATCTGGCAAAAAAATCCTAAGTTTTCTGCTGTGATCATGGTGCTCCCACAGAGTTCAGTTCCTGACGGACCTCGACCCTTTGTCCTTGTGACGCATGATCTGTTAAGCCTACTTGATTTCTGATATCTTGGAAAACATAACACAGTTTCTGACCCCAAATCAACAATCACAGCCCTGGCCCATTTCCTTCGCGATTTGCTGACGTCTTTCGGACCACTTTCTATAGACGATAATAACGTCGATTTAAAAGAACGGTTAGATTTTTGCTGTGATGCTACTTCACAGATAATGAAGAATTGCTGCACACGAGTAATGAAACTCAGTTCTTTTTAGAGAACCAACTTATATCCTCACGATATTTTACTGAGTTCCGTCGCTCTGCTTCACTATGTATTATCAATTGATTTGAGCCTTTCGAAATTTTCCCGACTTCATTGGCGTTTCTGTTTCAGTCCTCTCAGCATTACTAAGAATGAACTGAATTTGTAACTGATAAGTATCAAGCAAATTTGGAGAGTTTTCAAACCTTTCCAAGCAATATTTTCCAACGTCATATGGGGTCCTCTCCTTTTCGTGTAAAAACACAATCTGGCTGTTCTGGTTTATTGATAAGCTTACGTGATGTTGTAAGAAACTTTATTATTTCGAGAATTTCGGTGGCTCTGTCCTTTTCGGAACAGCGGTGGTTCGAGTCCAATTTTCAAAGAAATTCTTTCTCCATCCATTGTGGGTCTCCGTAATCGTAGAGGAATCAAAGGCAGTGGAGAAGAGCATGAATGAAGTAGTACCATGCAACACTGGCTTTTTATGTAGAGTAGTATAACTACTGGAGTGGCCTAACCTCTTCCGGTGGTTCTCCAGAACACAAAACGGCCCCTGGTCCATTACCTACCAAAACTGTACTTTATATGGTAGAAATCGAACGCTCGTGGCTCAGTGGTTTTTTGTCTTTTTTTATTTCGAATACAAATTTGGCTACTTCAAGATAGATTGTGTCAAAGGAGCAACTAGTTTCGGTTAGCAATCGATCATGGGCCGTCCTGCATCCTAGAGGTGTGCAGGGTAAGGTCAGATCACTTCCGTATAGCTACAGTGCAATGCTAAAGACCAATTCCGGTTAACATTACTTCACTCTTGCGATGCTCAAGTCTGCTGGACTGCAATAGAAGTAACGGCAATAAAGGCCCACATCGCAGAGAGAAGCAACTGTTGTGGGCAGAAGACTAAATTGGCCATAATAGAGATTTGCAACAACCTTGTGTAAGGTTATTGATAAGTGATCTATTCTATGGTACAGTGAATGACGAAACTGAAATAATTAATCTGGTTTCCTACTATCTCGAGCTTTTTATTATGAGAGGTAACATCCAAAA
This sequence comes from Angiostrongylus cantonensis, assembly GCA_009735665.1. Taxonomy (NCBI): domain Eukaryota; kingdom Metazoa; phylum Nematoda; class Chromadorea; order Rhabditida; family Metastrongylidae; genus Angiostrongylus; species Angiostrongylus cantonensis. Next base: position 40,977 of record MQTX01000071.1, read on the forward strand.
AGTCGGTCGAGTGTGTTCATGAAGGCTCGGCTAGCTCTTCAGATATTCAGGCTTAATGATGGGTGTTTTTGGAGACCGATTTCCTCTTGTCATCTTTCAAACTTCCATTTCTTAAAAACAGTTGTGAAAGCATTTCGTGGTTTACATGTTTTGCAATAAAGGTTCTTACTAACGGTATCTCTTCAAGGGATGAAGAAAGGGGCAGATATCAATTATGAAGGTTTCGCATCTCGTTAGCTGCATTTTGTAACTTTTTCCCTTCTACAAAAAAGGGTCTTGCAGTAGTAGAGTGATGATAAGATCTTGTGTTGATCTTGGAGCTAACTATACATCGTTTGAGCCCTACACTTATTACAATGCGTTTTATTTTATTATGATACTGTCCTTTCGGAAACTTCCTATGTCCAAAGTTGAGAGCTGGCACCACCGTCAGTACCGTTAGTCCAGTTCGTGATAACCCGTGCAAAAATTTCAGGTGTTCTTTCGAAGCTAGTTCTGGTGTTGAGGTTTTTGTTCTGTGATGACCTTTTAGGAGGTGTGGTCTTTCAAGTAGAACTCATGGAAGGCCATATAGAACGCTTTCACTTCGTCCTTACCAGAGATTGATCTTGGGGCGTGCACCACGATGCTTCTCATAGCACTATCGTCTTTAAGCTGTGGAAATCTTATTTTTCATTGATAACACTTATCGCAACATTTTTCCATACTCTACATTTTCTACATTTAAAAGTTTTTATTTCCCACTTTTAGTAACCACTTGCTGTTTCTTAAAGACTCGGTTTAAGTGGGTTTTCCCCGTTTTGTCAATTAAATGATTGGCTGCTTCTGAAGCAGTCATTCACCCCTGCGTAAAAACTGCTGAAGAAAAGACCTCTACCAGTACATTATTGCGCTTGTTTTGGGTGAGGTATATATCTATTCAATGCAAACTTTTTATTTACTGACCGGACTGCAGGTGTCTGCGGTGGGCAATGAACGCGCTGTTGCTCCTTCCGGGGAGTAACACGTTCACCACCACACCATGCGGGTCCTTGGTTTTGCCTGTCTCTCAGCTAGTTCCATCGATCAGCGCCATCAGCAATCACCCTCCCCAGATCAATCACAAAATTATAATAGACAGTAAATAAAAAGTTAACATTGTGATTCCGACTGGAGCCTCAGCTTAACTGGGTTCGCTGCCCATTTGTGCCCCATAGATCAATCCTGTTGAAGGGTGATTGTTGATGGCACTAATCGATAAAGCTAGATGAGAGACAGGCGAAATGAAGGCCCCCGCATGGTGTGGTGGAGAAAGCGTTGACCCCCTGAAAAGGTAATAGCGCTCTCGTTCCCACGTCAGACACCTGCAGTCCGGAGTTTTGCAAAGATCTCAGCTTTGTAGCGGTTATTCATCTATTTATTAGTTATATTTATCGCTTATTAATAATCGTTTAAAACTATTTTTCTTTAATAAGTAATCGTTAACTTAACTAATGGTCCGTTTTCGGCACTTTCAGGCATGCAATGCTTGGAGTAATGGAAACGGAGTGATCAACGTTCATTTGGTGCCACATACTCATGATGATCTAGGATGGATTAAAACTGTTGACCAGTACTATTATGGAGGTGCAAATTTCTATATTTTCGTTAAATCCTTTGAATATCTATTTCGTCGGGCATGGGGAGCGCAGTGATTAGACGTATCGTGCCATACGTAGTGGATCGCTCACGGGTTTGATCTCGTGCTCCTGGCCCACCAAGCCTTCCATCCTTGCAAAGTCGCGAAATTTGTGCATTACTTGTTCAGGCGGATAACAGATTTGACACGTTGCTAAGAACCGGAAGTAATTGAACAACACAAATTTGCATTCAGTCACCTTTACGGCTCTTTATGAATTCGTGCTCGTGAGGTCTCCCCAATCGGATTGACAAGCATCAAAAGCTTTCTCTTTCTCCTTCTATCATTTTCTATATTTCCAATAACCTATCACAGTGAATTTCAGCTAAATCTTCACTTGTACCGGTCGGCGTGCAATACATTTATAATACCGTAATTAACGAACTGCAGAAAAGTCCTGAAAGGAGGTAGATTCGTATAAACGCAGTTCAATAGTATTCTATAGCTTCTTAATTGAAGGACATTACGATAAGATCCGTTCTAGATTAACTCGCTATATTTCACATAATACTCTGCCATTAAGAAAAAAGAATAGGCAGTATATAAAAAGTGACAACATTCATTCAAGATTTTCATTTGCTGAAACCGGGTTTCTCTGGAGATGGTACAATGATCACGATGATTCATATAAACATCAACTACAGAAACTTGTGAAAAATGGTAAGTAAAGTTGAAATTGTTTTGCGAATTATGGCTTGATTTTGGTATTCCTTTGAATGTTATAGTTTGTTTCTTAGAGTATAGAAGCACCCACTGTCTTCTGATTGTTAAAGGCAATTTCACAGTATTATAGCCGGGACTCCCAACATCTTACCGTCTTATCGTGGCTGGGAGGTGTTTCTGGGTGTCGGACTGCGATGACAGCGGAGTATTCATCCCCTGGCAGGGTCTCCTAAGTTGAGAAGGAGACTGGCGCTTCCATCAAGAAACCTATCTAAGAGTAAATTAACACCAGGATCCACCACTGTTCTAGAATCAAACTAGTCGCCTGGTGGCAAATCTCTCTCTAATCCATAAAATCTGCAACTACCTGTAGTGGTGACGACCCGGAGCAGAGTTTGGCCAGGCTGTCCTCGGGACTCCAGGCAGCCATAATGGCTTAACCAGCAAATCTCCGAAAAATGGAGATTATGCTGAGGTCCGCACAACCAGTGAGGACGGGCCATTCAAGTATCAAGTATCAAGTAAGTCGCCAAGACTTACTAGCAGCAGCTCATTACTTCGAGTTTTTTTTTCATAGGTTTTAAATCCTTTTTAGCGATCATAAATGGGTAGGTTTTTCAATCCTGAGATTGAAAACTCTCAGAAAATCCCTGAGCGACAGGAAATCGATATTTCCCTCAAAACATTTTAGAGATGTGAAGTGAAATCTAGTGTCTTGGCGGGTTTCTAAATAATATATGGCCTTTTTTAAATCATTATAGTCATCAGAGTTCTTGACTGGATAATAAAGATGATTGACGATATAGCCGCTTTTGATCCATAATAGCTGACGAGTCTGTGTGGCGGCGGCCTGAAAATGTCCTCCTCCAGCTTTCACTTAACTTCAAGGATATAAAAATTTGTCCCTCTCAACCAGGTTATCAATGAAATGAAAATTGCACTTGTGTCTTATTCAAGGAATTATGCAGAAGAGAAAGAAGGGCGAATGTTGCGTAAAGCAATTAAAGAGGTCTTCAGTCGATATATTTGCAATGATGCTATTTCTCAGGTCAGATAGAGATTATTGGTGGTGGCTGGGTTCAGAATGATGAGGCTGCATCGCATTATGTTGACATTGTCGATCAAATGACTTTTGGACTGAACGTAAGTGAATGGATCTATGACAATGAAAAAATGAACATATTCATTCGAACCTAGATGACTCAGCGACTATCACGAATTTCAAATTAGCTGTTAGGACCACAACCAGTGATCTCCTTTTTATTTTCTGTTTAGATTTGTTTACTGCTTATTTTTCTCTTTTTGACGAAAAATGAGTTTCACTGTATCTTTCGCCATATTAACATTTCATTTGGAAAATTTATAGCTCTACTGCCTGTTACAAGTCAAATTAACGTTGCAGAAACTCGGACAGTTGTTTGGCGAGTGCGGAAAACCGATGGTGGCATGGCAGATTGATCCGTTCGGACACAGTAAAGAACAAGCTAACCTTTTTTCGTTGGTATGGCATTGCTATAAGTAAAAATACAAACGTTGGCACGAACAATACAGCTAATTTTTTCTTTTTTTTTCCTAACTTTTATGGTATTAGATGGGATACACATCGCTGTTCTTCGCTCGTGTTCACTATCTTGAAAAAGAAGACCGTTTGAAAAACAGAAGCCTGGAGTTTATTTGGAACTGTTCGGAGGATCTTAGTAAGTTTCGTATGCAGAGAAATAAATATTTCACTGACCTATCTAATTACCGAATTGTGTTTTGTTGTTTTAGAAACTCAAATATTTACCGGAGCATTCTATCGAAACGATTATGGACCACCAAATGGTTTCTGTTTTGATGCTCTTTGTCGTGATGATCCAATTATGGATAATCCGGATTTGGAAGAGTATAATCTTGACGAGAAAATTTCGTCTTTTGTAGCGTATGTTAAAAACCAGGCCAGTAAATGATAAATGTTTAATTATTAATTAATTCGCAATTAAAAATTTATTAATATAATTTTTAAATATGGGGATGCCTGTGGTGCATTGGTTAGAGGTGTTTTGCTATAGACATGTAGTCTTTGGTTTGGTCTTACGCGCATGGCAAATTGATCATCATTCGCCTTCGCGTTCGGCTAAGTGGTACCGGACCTGTCTGGATGGAGGAAAAGTTACTGATTTGATACAGTGGTTGACCAACGCAAGTCATTCTATAATCTAAATATGCATTCAATCATCTCTACGAGTGGCGTTGAATACATGACCCATTCGTGAGGAATTGCTGATTATTAAGTGCTTTTATTCTTTATTGATTTCTTAAAAGAAGATTTATTTTATATTGGAAAAAAAATTCTGATTACAGTCTTCATTTCTTCGTTCCTCACATGTCATGCTACTGATGGGAAATGACTTTCAATATACGAATGCTGATCAATGGTACACTAACCTTGATAAACTGATACATTATGTGAACGGGAACGTATGTATTACTTCGGTTCTTGAATTTTATCAAATAATCAACTGTGTACCGTCTATCATTTTCAGACCACCCATGGTGTTCGAGTGTTCTACTCGACCCCGTCATGTTATGTAAAAGGTGTTCTCGAGTCACTATCGGCACGTTTGTTGACAAAAGCTGATGATTTCTTCCCGTAAGGTTTCAGGAACTGCGATCATTTAAGAAAAATATTTGAAACAACATGAGAACTACGAAACATGAGAAAGATTTTTAGAAAAACTGCAAAGACAACTCAGTTGTTTTTCCAAGAAATTCAATTTTTTTATTTTTTATTTTTTGAAGTCATTTATTGTATTCGGTAGAAGCTAGGGAACCAATTGAAATTCTTCGAAAAAAAATTAAGTGGGAATGGTACTACACAACCGTGGTGCCTAAGTAATCGAATGGCTCAGATCGTCTTCAAGAGGAATGGCGGGCCTTTCACGATATTTTCCATTTGATAAGTGCATGATTTCCTCATTGAGCAAGATTTTCTTCCCTTAGAGATGCAAGACTGGTACTACGACCTTCTCACATCGTCACGATAAGCAGACGCCTGCGGTTTTGGAACGAAGGGGGACTTAGAGTGAATCCTGACAAAATTTACTCATTGTTGGAAAGTTTTCGGATGACAATATCGAACTTCTTTTTAACGTGGATAATCGAGCTTAACGATCGAAACCATTACCGTTTCACATTGCAGCTCCACATTAGGAAACACCTCACCAAATGCGATCGTAATGAGATACGATTGCGATACTGAAGGTAATTTTCACAACCGCTGACGATTTTGAAAAATGGAGTTAATAAATAAGCACACTAATCTTTGATCATTTGCTTTAAAAAGGCAGTAAAATGCGCTATAAATTTTAGGTATGCTTCCTCGAATCATTCCTATTGGACTGGATATTTCACGAGTAGACCCACACTGAAAGGAATGATTAGAGAAGCGAGCTCTCTTATGCAGGTCACTATTTCACTCTTGCTATCTCAAAACAAGTTTCAGTGAATTCTTAACCGTTCAGCTTTGCAAACAACTGGACGCATTGGCTGATCTCGGACCTGAAGACGACTCCGATGTTGAGATTATGGCACGAGCTTCAGCACTTGCTCAGCATCACGACGCAGTCACGTTAGTGTAATATCTGCATCATAGTACATAGTACAAGCTCGTGTAAATCGTGTAGAGCTTTTTTATAGTGGCACTGCTAAAGAAGACGTTACTAAGGATTATAAGAAGCATCTTCATAAGTCAATACTAGAGGGAGAGGTATGCTGATGATCCCATAGAAAACATTGGAGGAGTGAACTGGTTGTACAGTTGTAATATTTGAATTTAGAGATGCCAAATTTCTCACGCTAAAAACGTACTTGATTTGTACTAGTTTTTTAAAGCACTGTTCAGACTGTCATCAACGACTATCTCAAAAAGATTTATCCGAGAAAAGGTAAAAAGGCACCAAAACATGTCCTCTGCCCACTGCTAAACGAAACAATCTGCCAACCACTCAGGTTTTTACTACTATGAAGCTTTATTGGTGCATGTATTAACTGTCATTTTAGAAATCAATCAACATTCGCGGTTACCATTTTCAACAGCAATTCGCGCCAATTCTCAGGTCTCGTGAAAATACCGTACTATTCAAAGCTTTCAATGGTTATGAGCCCAAAAGGAGGTCGAGTATCGGTACAGGTAAGCACTGTTTTTTCGGTTTATGATTATGATCATTTATATACTTTACAATCGCTGCTCAGCTCATGAAGACGTTCCAAGTCAATTCAATCAGTTCATACCATCAAGCTCCATTTGAATTGGTAATACCCGTGGAAGTAGGACCACTCGGCTATGCAACATACATTGTCGACAATTCAACGTCAGTGTAAGTCATCAACATGCTGCATCTTTTCTAGAGTTTAACCCTATTTGGTTTGCGTTAACTTGACTGACAGTCTCGTTTAATGACAAATCAAGGAGTCGTATAATGCATTGGTTAGAGGTGCTCCATAGGAGCCGAGCCATTGGCTCTTGATGTAGCCACCAATCCCACCGGAATCGGCAAATTGAAGCAGAGTTGTCTTTGAGGATAAAAAGGTTTATTTGATACTTGGCTATCAACCCGCAGCTCATCTTTAAGTTAAATATGGAACGCAGCTTCTCAACAGCGCTTTGTGTGGTCAAATTCGCCTCCTTAACATAACTGGGACTAATCGACGCTGTGTTTTCTATCCTGCTAACTATTATTGACAAGGTCACAACCCTTGGTTAGTAAATGCGAGGCTAGCGTTACGTCAGACGCATTAAAGGTATTCTATCAACGGGTGCTGCTTTATGCATAAGCCAAACTATTAGTTCTCATGTAAAAACATGATTTTATTGAACTTAGAAGATTTTCTTAATCTTTCTTAAAGATGTAACAAAAATATTTGGTAAACCATAGAACTTATGCACATAATTAATCGCGATCGCTCTCCACAACTGTATCGTGCACTACCACGATGAAACAACGGGTTGACATTCAGTTGTTGTTACAGTTAAAATGACAAAAAGAGAACAACGCTGTCGTCGTCGACTTCTCCAGGAAGCTGAAAATATGATTCACTTAAAATCACAGAATATTTGAGGTAAAAGGAATTTTCTCCACTTCAGCCGCAGTACAATTCCACTTACGACCGCTCGAATCAATTCCAGAAAGATTATCGGTCAACGAGTTTCTATAGAAAATGAGGTGACAACTGGTGATCAGCTTTTCAGAGCGAGTTTGATAGAAAAATGATTACGTTCAGGAGTTCGTACTATCCTTTGATGAAAACGGACTGCTAACAATGGTTGAGGAAAGACGAACAAACACAAGTCATGAGTTCCGCCAAGAGTTCTTCTATTATCGAGGTTTGATTCGGAGGCAGTTTAATACAAATCTACAACACCGCGCTACTGGTGTTTTATCAATGAGCAATACCAATCTTAAAAAAAAGTTTTGGCAACAGTTACAATCGCCCAACCACCAACTATTTACTTGCTACTTACAATGCCTCACCACGTCGAATAGTGCAGTCTGCGACACAATTTCCGTTCATGTAGATGAATTTTTTCTAAAGTTTCGGAAAGCAGCCACACCTCTCCTAAGTCATCTCCACAAGTAGTAGTGCTCTACCATTATGCATTCCAGAAACGTCTATAGTTTTACCATTGGCTGGATTTTCCTCAGAAAGGTGGCGATTTCTGAAATAGGTTTGCTCCTAGCTACGCTTCCAGATTGAAAAGCGGAATCATCACCGAGCCTCGGAGATCTCACCGGGGGCTGACTAGCTGTTTTGTATCACAGTGGAACACTCTTGAAAATCATTGTGATGGTACCTCGGGGTGGAAGTAAGCCATCGAATGAGTAATTTCAAACGAGAAATTTTTGTGAAAATGAATTTATTTAAAGATCAATTGTCTGCTGGTTAAATTCGTCAAATATTTTGTGCGAATTTTTATACTTTAATCACTGACCACCCTTTTTCGGTGTGATGAATGCCTCACAACCGTCTGGAGCCTACGTCTTTCGACCTGATGGTGAAGCTCTTTCTGTGGGAAAAGCACAGCTGGAAGTGGTAAAGGTGTGAGCCTTGGTGATTCACGTTTGGAAAACACCGAAACCCCAATCGTTCAATTCAGGGTCCGTTAATAGAAGAAGTTCGTCAAACGTTCAACTCGTGGGTGGCACAGATAATTCGTCTGAAGAAAGGAGCGAAGCACATCGAATTCGACTGGATAATTGGTCCGATACCAAAAGAAAAGTCGTGCGTTCATGATTTTGTTTTATCCTGCTACTCATAATACTACTTGGTTTCTATACAACAAGTAGAATTCGAAATAAGTTACTGTACCGCAAGTTGAGTAATGCATAATGCCCTAATGGTGTCATACGAAGATCTCCGATCACGAAGGAAGTCGTGACGAGGTATGTCACAGGCATCAAACACAGAGATATCTTCTATACAGATTCCAATGGACGTCAGATGATGCGCCGACAGTAAGTTTGTAGTCTTATCGGACGAAAAATCCAGTTATTATCGATGCTTAGGAAAAAATTCAATCCATCATTCAAATACGTGGATAGCGAACCAGTTTCTGGAAATTATTATCCTGTAACCAATCGAGCGTATACAAATGTAAGTGGATATTTGCGAACATAATGATTCTTACATCCTTTCTAGTCAACACCAAGCAAAGGAATTAGTTCAGTGATCAATTGGATCTCATTTTATTTTATGTTTAATCAAATGTTCCTAGGATGCCAACCGACAGCTCACTGTGCTCACGGATCGTTCCGAAGGGGTGACATCAATTGAAGGCGGATTGGAAATTATGGTAGGAAAAAATCAAAGTTTTTCACACTTTGTAACTCATCACAATCTTAACGCATTCATTATTAATTAAAAGTGATGCTAATGCCTAAATATGGCATGTGAGACTGCTTAGAACTAGTACGTTACAAAGGAGTTTCTGTTCTGCATGTTTTCTTCCTAAATTAACACTAAAGGAAGAGTGTTTCATTCTCAGCTACATCGACGTTGTTTCGTCGACGATCATTGGGGTGTGGAAGAAGCTCTAGATGAACCCGGTGACGGTGATGGAGTTGTTGCCCGTGGAACACATTATGTCCTTTTTGGTGATACTAAGGCCAGTTTATAAACTCTTATGGTAGACAGGTGAGTGCCATTCAGTATCGACTATCCGTCCAGTACTTAGCTTAGTGATTGTGCAAAAGATTCCACAATATCCTTCTGAGAATGTCACACTTAAGGTTTTCCAGCACTAAAAAATCGTATTGACTTTTGAGAGAGACATTGTGTTATTTAAAAGTGCTATACTGTAAGATGAAATTCACTAGTGGTCGTGATTTTTTTTTTACAAACAATTCCAAAAAAGAGCTACTTCTTCAAATGATCGTTGCACTCTGCTTTTAGAATGCGGCAGCAATTCATCGACCGCTGGCCATCGACGTTTTTCATCATCCTCATTTATCTTTCAGTGAAGTGAAAAACGTTAGCGATTTCACTAAAAGCTACAGAATGGAGGTAATGCAAGTGTCTCTTGCTTTTTCAAGTTGTTTCCTGCCTTTCTTTTCCCTTCGGGTTCTTTTTCTTCATTGTGAAACAAAGTCAAATGGCTGGCTGAATTGAGCGCTTACAATCTAGCGGCGATGTTTATTCGAGAAAATGTGATCGAACATGCATACGGTCGAACTTGATGCAAATATCGCCGACATTACATTATTCGCATTCTCACGTTCCCACCATAAATGACGGGCACAGAATTCGTCATATGTGGACGATCGTGTCTGAAAAACATATCTACCTCAGTTCTTTTTTCAATAGAATTCCTGACATGTTCCTCTTACCGAGAGCTTCCGCATTGAATTGTCGATTTTTTTAGCAACACGTGCTGATTTATGAATACATCGGAATTCTGTCTCTACCGTAAGATTAAAGGGTCGAGGACGCTTTTTGAAGGAAGCAAAAAGAAAAAAAATAGAAAACAGAAGAAAGAAAAAAAAGAAAAACAACTTTTTGCTACTTTCCATTCGTCATTGGTTTAGTCTTCATTGGGACCATTCGTTAGACGGCTTTCGTTTTATTTACAACCAGTACAACATTGAAAACTTTGTCATAAATAGTAGGCGCAATCAGTAAACCCGTTAGTCATGGCGTTGTTTCAAGACGACCATCCCTATCAAGACGACCCTCCTATCTGCGACGACCAGCAAGCCCATTTGTGTGTAAAATGCACCTGAGCTGTTTAATATGCTTAGTGCGATCGTGAGAAAATACGACAGCATTAGAATTTTGGTAAAAAGTACCTGAACCTTTTGACGAATAGACAGCCATATGTTGTTATCCAGCTTCTTTACTGATATGGGTTTACCTCAACGCACCTTTCTCATGATTGATTGAGCAGTTTTTGAACTGTGATAGCGTCCTCGTTGGAATGATTTCTATGTCGTTTAGATCGCATTAAAACAGAGCCAATTGAAATTACTTTGCGTAAATGAAACAGCAAACCATAAAGGAAAGTCGTATATTCTTTTCCAGTTCTCAGCAATGAAACGATCATTGCCAGAATTCGCACATCTGATGACGCTAGAGAGATGGGGCAGAAAAAGTCTTCTTTTTCGCCTTGAGCACATCTTTCAAAGTCAGGATGACGTTGAGAACAGCAAGCCGATGAAAGTTGATCTGACGGTTTGTGCTGAGATTTGTCGACAAATGTAATTGAGAATCATCGCGCATTCCAACAATTTCAAGAATTCCTGTCGTACTAGTGGTATCTCACAAATCGCTATTTTCACATGTTTTACTGTAGAATACTGCTGAGTTCTAGAAAATCTTAAGCCACCATGAAATCATTTGTCAAGCTGATTGGTGCTGACGACATTATGGTTCTTTAAAAAATGTCAAGACCGAAATATAGGCTTCCTTGTTGCGGATCGTAAAATGTTTTCAGGATCTCTTCACTCAGTTCAAAGTTGTTCATATGACGGAGCTGATGTTAGCTGCCAATCGAAATATCAGTTCATTTGACAGAAGCCCGAATCTTTACCCCAGTACGCTACATTTTTTCCTCCATTGTTTCTCGTAACTTTTTTGTAAGAAAAAATTCTTTAAAGAAATAAGCATCTTGCATTTTACGTTTTAAAAATATGTTTACTGTACCTTTCTTTTCATCATTGATGCTGTTGCTATCTCTATTAGCAACTAATTCTAATTAATGACACTAATTTTCCAGAAAGTCTATCCTGTTTTCAGCTGAGGGATTTAGTTGGCCATAAATCAAGCTGGCTCCTTTGTTTTTAGTCTATACTTCTGATTAACAATTGAATAATTCGTTACAGAAATTAATAATTAACATTTATTAGTTGGGACACGTATAGTACAGTGGTTAGAGGCGCTCTGCCATAACATACACTACGCCTGAGACGTCTAAGTAGGTTGTCGTGGACCGGAAAATTGGCCTTAGAGTTGTCCGGGAGGATGGCACCACTGACCTCATAGACCAAATCATTGCATAGCCCAAATATGTATTCAAGTCACCTCTAACGACGTTTGATGAAGTCGAATCTAGGGCGTAACCTCTAGGGATCGATCAGTGTTGAACAATTTAGTTTTATCCCATTATGTATTAGTTGACTAATCATTTGATATCATTTACGATTAATTCCCTGGTAAGAACTTTTTACTACATTTCTCACTTGCCATCGTTAAGAATTCTTCCTCAAAAACTATTATTTATCAAATACTACTTATTATCTATTGATTGGCCGTTTAGGCTCGGTCAATAATAGTCAAATATCAATAGTGATTGCAAAAGTAAAATTTAAAAAAATAGAAGGTCGATTTTGAAAGAAAAGAAAGGAAAAATAGAAAGTCGGTCTTGGGAACTGCAAGGGTACTATTGTTGCCTGTTTAATACATAATTTTTATTCGAAGTTTCGATTTCCTTAAAACGTCTTTAAAAAGTTTCTTTTTCAACCTTCTTTTATTCAGTACAAATTGTTTTTACGAATATTGACAATTTTTTTTTACTATTAAACATTTAGATGATTTCGTTATTACGTTGAAGCCGATGGAAATTCGAACATTCAAACTAGATGTCGACTGGGCCTGAAGTATCATTTTCCCTTCCAATGAGGAACTTGGTCATTATTTTATAAATCTTGGTCAAGACTGTTGCCATCATTGTTAACATGCATAATGTGTAGTCAAGAAAATAAGTGAAAAGAAGTTTTCTAACGGCCAAAACGTCTCTGAAAATAACTTCATGGAATTGCACAAGCGCGAGGATGTTGAGATGTGAGCAAAAGTCAGAACATCAGTTGTGCTTTGAACCCACGATTACCCGTACTATGGCCCACGTGCTATCCACCACAAAAATCACGACTCTTGTTTTGCGTTTTCCTCCATTCTTGTTTTTTATTTTATATCAATGCTATCAGAAATCACTCGTTAATGGAAATGATCTAGGAAGAACACATTAGCACGGAACCCAGTTAAGCTGAAGCTGCAGTCAATGTCACAATCTCTAACCTTTCATTTACTGCAGTAAATGAAAAAGTTGAACAATCACAGATAAATACTTATTTCCTATAAATGAAATATATTTTGAAAAAAAAACAATTTGAATATCTAAAAATCGTTCAAATAAGAACAAAGTAATGATGAATCACGACAATACGGGCAGTCCCAAGAAAAGGAAATCAATGAGAACGAGACGAAAATACCATGGAAGTGATTCATTACACCCGGTGAATTATTGTAACATCACCATTTGATGTACAAAAACAAAAAACACTTACAACAATAACGGTGAGATAAATAATATACTAGGACACATGTGTTGACCGGTCTCCTAGAAAAGAAAGCGGAGGAATAAGGAATTACAACCAGGGTTCCAAATGACGACGTTGTAATGTGCGACCGTAATGTTATAGTATTAGGGCCTATTATAGAGTTACGTCTAACTCTATTATCTTATACATATATGCATAAAATTTAAATTGAAAAGCCATTTTTGACTATGTACGATGATGACAAGATTATTGATCGATTCGGAGGTGGGGGTTTACGGTAGCAGCAAAAAAGTTGCTAACATTATAATGAGCACCATCAAACATCGATGATTCGGGAATAATTGTGATCGTGTGTCCTCGATTTGAATCGTGGGCGTATGTGATAATGATGATGATGATGACGATGTCGATACAGTGGTAGTAGTCACTAAATATATTAAAGTAGTGGTTTGCGCAAAGTCCGTTTTATAATCGTTGTATCGAAGACTTTTTGGAGTTGCTAAGAATTGTACCAATTCTAATGAAACCAGTCCAAGGCAGAAGAGTATCTACTGGCTATTGTTCGAACACTCAACTTTTCAAAACTCTTCATACAACTTTACTTACACAGCTGAACTAATAACTACCTAATAACCGGGAGCTTTCCGCATTTATTCACCTCTAATGGGTTTGCTTTCCGAAATTTTTTGTGGTCGAGCCAGATATATAGGACAGCATCACTTACTGTGTTTATGAAAGCGCTGGCTCCTGAACTGTCTTCCTTCATTAAGACTAATGTCTTCCTCTCCTCTCTTATCCTCGGCCCACATTAATACTTCTTACAACTACTCGTTCAATCCACGGCCTTGCGTGTACACTTTCGATGATCAGCATATTGCGTGCGAGCTCCAAGTGTATTGGGACAAAAGGCCACAAAGGTCGTCATCCTTGTCCTATTAGTTCGTTCATTCGTTCGCTCATCGTCTGTTCCATGTTATTAGTCAGACATATACACACATACTGATATAGATGATTAATAAATCCCACGACCGAACGGCACATAACACTTCCATGTGAATTCAGTGCGGTTGGTCTCCACGCGACATACTCGGTGGAAGCCTCATAGAAAGCGGCTCTGACGAAGGCGAAGTCCGCCGAAACGTCAGTTTATTCGCGAATAAAGAATAAAAATAACATCTTGAGTTCGCTCCACAAAATTACGAAGAATAGATGGTTAAGTCGTGCTTAGTAAAAACCACCAGCTTACCGCGATGAACATTTAAGGCAAATGACGCGATGAATCGCACGCATTCGCACATGAGATTCATTGGTGCTAATGCCATTTTGTGTATCTAAGAGCTCTTAGTTTACGAATATACACATATACATATAAAAATAGACATATATTCACGCAAACATAATTTTACTGCCATATTAAAACTATCACAAGCCTATAAATCTCTCACAAGGCACCTCAGAGAGAATTGCAGACATTCAGATTGCTATCGCCGATCGTAAATAAGAAGCTATGAAGGAATGATTGACTGACACTCACCGGTTGTCATCGTGTGCACATGAGTTTCATCCACCTCCTCGATTGGCATTCCGGATCCGGAACCGCCACCGACAGTATTATAATCTTCATCATCTGTATCATACGGGTGACCAGATGACTCTTCTAACCACGGCTCCTTGAATGGAAAATGATAGCGAAATTGAAGAAGAAGTAGTAGTAAAGTATTCCACAGCAAGAACTGGTAGAAACACCAGTTGATTTCACAATGTATGCTGTACAGTTGAGCTAAGAGGATGCTGCTATTAAAAAAAAACTTTTATTCTGCTGACATTTCGGCGCCTTCGCCTTATTCGGAGGCGCGACTTGGGACCATCGACTCGGATCAACGCGACTCTGAAGAACGCGAAGGCGCCGAAACGTTACCTGAATAGAAGATTTTTATACCAACATCCTGTCTGCTCAATCATGTAGAAAGTTATAAGCGAACACTTTACACACTTCCCCTGTTAAGAACAAACAATAGAAGGTGAAGATGAAAAGAAGCTTCGTCGTACGCCTATTCTAATCGTCCACATCCGTTCGGAGTCAACAATGAGTTCCTAGCAAATACACTGTCTAATGGTAAAATATTTAGCAGTCAGTCTGTACGGCGCTAGAGAGCTCCTTGTCTACCTTACCTAACTTAGACACTTTTTTCCTTAACGCTTATTAAAATTTCTATAGTGAAGGCTGGTAATTGTAATGGCTACATTAACTGAAAAAAAGGAAACGTTCATGCTATGTATCTCCTAGATCTTACCTTTTACCAAAAGTTTTCTGATACTGAAAATCAGGTTTGCATGAAAAAAAAACGGACAACCATAACAGAAACTTTCTCCACATATCGTCCAGTAATAGTTTTTCTCACTTTCATGTTCCCACCAATTTTTTAGCATAGATTTTCTTCTAACAATATGAGTTCTACACTTCTGGAATCAGTTTGATAAGACGGATTCGGTTCCCATGATTCAATACACTCATTAATGCAGTTTTAGTGAAGCAGAGAATAAACCTAGTGTTCCTTGTCCTTGCCGAACTCACGACAATGACCAAACCGATCAGAAAACCTTCACCACATTAAAACCCAGAGTTACTAAAACATAGGTCTTGAAGAGTCTGCTTTTTCTAAATTATCATTTTGTTTTCGCTGCTGTTCTCTGCATTAGCAAGACATCACCCAGGTCAAACTAACGAAAAAGCTCAGCGGTGGAGAAAGCTCGGTATTTTTACACAAGTTTTTAGGCGAGACACCAAATACCCACTTACACGTATATACGCATACTTTTACAAATATAAAGGATATAAAGGATAGTCCTCTTGGCGTTCATGAAACCCTGAGTGGCGCGCCATGCATTCCACTTCATTAGGCATCGTTTGGAGGTGATTGAATGCATATCTGGCCTTTACAGTGACTCGCTGTGGCCTACCGATGTATCGAGCTGGTGCAGCTATCCTCCCAGACAAGTCTGGCACCAATTTGCCAAGCACGGAGGAATGGAAGGCTTGGTGGGCCATGGGCGCGGGGTTCAGTTCCACATGTGTGTCGCAGTGTCGCAGTGGTGCCTCCAACCACCGCGCCACACGCGCCTCAACTACAAATATATATATATATATATAATATATAGATAATCCAGAAAGTGCATGAACATTGGACGTGTACGGTATTAGCGAGCAAATAACTGCCAGATTGACCGCCTCGCCTGGAAACGGGCTTTCAACGCGAATTCCTCTAATATGATTCGTATAAGATACACCTTTCTGTTTTTCGTAATGATTTTTCAACAAATTAATCAATGTTTTGTTGATTAAGCTAATAATAGTGCTTTTTGTTGGGAGCGTATTTGAAAAATGTGGCACTTGCAGTCGCTATGCCTGTGGTGCAGCTCTATTCCTGCCAACAATTGAATTTAGTAGTCCTATTGCGAGTTTTCTTCTCATTTTCTCAATCCTTTTGCTGTTGGTTTCTCTATTTTTTGCTCACTTCTAAACTAACATCCTAACCTAATCTAACCACGTCTGGAGCCCAGCAAGCTCTACGTGGGTATCAAAGTGCTAAACACAATAAAAGATACGGGCCTCATTGCCCTGACCCCGAAAGATCCTCCAATTTGACAGCGTTGGGTAGGACGAGTACGGAGAAGCTGCTAACCTAACATACTTCATATAGTCAAAAAAACAAGCTAACATTGTAAACGAAGCGAAATATTTAGTAAAATCTCGTTTTTGGATTTCAGTTTTAAGTAGCAGCGGCTCCAGAGGAGATTTTCTTCATTGCCTGCCAAAAAAAGCCAGCAGAAATAAAAATTGGGTTTTAAATATTAAAATTTGCTTGATTGCTTGATTGATTCTAATAAGATGACGACTGTGAAGTTGAGTACAATTGCTCTTTACATTTCAGTGGATTTCAATATAGTTCACAAGTGAACAGGGTGTTCTTTGTCGCCTATTGGCTATATCACGGCAGTGGTCTGCATCGGTTTTTTCCGCATGTAATTAATGACATTCGCAAAACCAGACGCAGTTATCCTTGAGAAAATAATCGCCAACATTATAAAGACATTTAATGATCGATTAGCGTTGAAGAATTTAGTGATGGTGACAGCTGGAAGTCGATCAATACACTATTTTTAACCAGGAGCCGTTGACAATAAAGTGGAATTAGTGCCTCATAATGCGGTAGAGTTGAAATAATCAACGACGGATAGCCCACGTATGAAGAGATCTCGAGTCGGTTAGTCACAAGGCTAATCTCAAGGCTATGTGACGCGTTGCGAGGCGGGGATAGATAGACGACTTCTGTGTATTTGCGAGTGTACGGATTGTATATCATCTGCGTCAATTGAGTCAAAATCCTCTAATCAAGTGGCGATGAAATACGTGGTAGATGACCAGGTGTTACGTTACAGAAATGAGCTCTAATGATAACGTGGAAACTCCTGGAGAGCAAACCATGAGCTCCTAAGTGCTTTGGAATAACCAATAAAGATATTTATTGGTGCGTCCTCGCAGGTACCGATAAAACTAGAAGGGCTGAACTCATTTGACAGAACTCACTAGCGACGAGAATAAGTGAGCAAGACTTTGGTGGCAGTCGCTCGAATGATTCGATAATTATTGGGGTTACAGAAGCTAAAGACGAACTGAGTATGACGTTACGATATGAGAATATAGTGGAGCAATATTCATCATTCATTGCCATTTTGTCATCTTGTCACTAAGCTGTTACTTTTCCTGGAAACAAAGTACAACGGTCACAAATGGAAAAAGCTCTCTCGTTCAAAATATACAAATCGACGAGCATTGGCGCATATAGCGCCGCTCACGCTCAAGGAATTCATCATCATGCCACCGTGTGTCATCCTATGGTTGTCTTAAAATGCATCCGCTTCAAAATAACGCCGACAGAAGTTGTAGTGAGTCTCGTTAAGATGAAAATCCCATGAGGATACGACCGCACGAAAGGAAGAGTGCCGAATAGACAGACAGCCATACAGAGTGTCCTGGTAAAATTTATAATACTTCAAAAATACTAATAATTACTAAAATAATGTATCCTCCAAATGCTGTTTCGTCGTTTTAAGTATCTAATTTGTTGAACATGGTCTTAATTTCACTTTCGAAACCTTCGACGACAAAGAGTGGAAAGTTCGTCGGGAAATCGTTAACGAAGTGCAAGTGAAGAGATAAAAAAAATCGAAAGCTCATCACATAGTAAAATCCATGCAATGCTGTTTCCGAGTGGACGTCTTAGCTAAGCTTCCAAATCGAAAATAAAAGAAAAACGCAACGCCGTTAACTGCTTCCTGAACAAAAACGAATCAGCATGCATACTTGAGAGAATACGACCATCTGCAGGCATCTGTATTGACATTAGTCATTGTACATAAAATTCCACTCATCGTGGACAAACGTAATATTATTAGGCTTCGAGTTCATTTTCAGCCAACAACATCATCGTCGTGTTCAAAAAAGCCCACTGATGCTGTTGTTTTTGAAGAATTAATAGATAATCTGACCATACAACATACATTTTGATACTGGTCGATTCTGTTATAGTTTGAGACTAAGAGAAAATCTGGCAGTGAATTAATGAATTCGTAGAAGTTTTATGGGTGTCAGTCGACGAAATTCGTCAAAATAAGCTATGAATCCATGTTGTGAAATGTCATCCGGTTTCATCCGCTTCACAATTACGTATCGTACAGAGAGGATTTTCACCAATTCTACTCATATTCTTTAAGAAACTCATCGAAAATATTCACTCGACGAGTATCAGAGACAGGAATGATGGTTCCGTGGGAACTCTGCGAGCTTAATGAGATCAATTCCAGCTAACGTTTCTGCATAAATTGCCAAGAAAGCAATCAGTTGGCTAGTGGTCGCATTGCAGACATTATTTCTGCCCACAAGCGGCCAACCGATTTTTGGTCTTTTGAATTTTTCTTGAAATTGAACTTTTGAATTTGATTTTTATTCTTTATCTTTTTTTTTCTCCAAAAATCCTCAAGTTATGCAAATACTGGTGCTGAATTAGATGACGGTTGATGATCGAATTCATAGCACAGGCAAGCAGACGATTTTGACCAGCAAATCATCGATCAGAAAAAAAAAGCCACAGAATTTATGGGGAGCACATCGAGAGTCTGATGAGAAAGGAATTTCAATTTTTACAACTGCCAGTAACAACGTAAGAAAAACTGAGATAAAGCTCGAGAAATCAGAAATGCACGATTTTCCACTTAAGAAAAAAATGTTTAAATACTGACCTTGGGACGTGGGCGAACATCTTTCGTTTCGATGTTAAAATCATCAGTAGCGAGTTGTATTCTGCAATAGGAGAATAATAGCATTATTAACATAGCAAGTCGAATTATAGCTGATGTCGTGTTGAGGCGAATCCGTAGTGACATAGCCACGTTCACTTTGAAATCTACTTTTTCTATGTTTGCCTATCCTTATGTGCAAACTTATATGGCCGTCAGTAGTAGAATGAGATAGTCGAAATAGTGAAGGCAAGCCGAAGTAACCGAAATGTCTTCTGATGAGTCCGTCAACGTAGCTATCAGTTCGGATCTATGCCAACAGCACGTTCCGCCTACCAAGCCGCTGCCCTCCCCGACTCTTTCTGTCTAGCCGTTCTTCCGTCTCTCCTATACAGGTCAGAATCGAAGATTTCTAAGTCACAAAGAGATCTCTGCCACATCTTTTTCCTCCAACATGCAAGAATTTGTAGGTATCACATCCGTAGACAACGTTAATTAGGCAAAACTTTGTTTTGACTACGAACTAAGTTGTAATTTTTCATATAATAGTGCACTCGGGATTTGACGGCGAATGGGTTCCTTCAAAGATTTTTTGAAATTCATTTCCTCGTGCTCCCCCTGATATTGAGCTGCACTTCGTCTATTAGAGCTACTGAAACGTTATAAGAACTGGAAGATGAATCAACTGAAATCATAAAGTTCATTCAACAGGGTACGGTAGTGAGAAACCGAGAAGTCATAATGACTCATGACGAGATATTTCACGCATGTGAAGAATAGTTATGAGATTTCAATGGGGCAAGAATCTCAGCATAGACAGTCGCCAATGATTGCTCACCAACTAAATATGGGAAAATAACATATTGTGTGGGAAAAGCTAGAATCTCAATCTCATTGGTTCTTCTCCATTACTACAGCTCCGCATCGCAACAAAAGCATAACTAACATGGAAGCCTACTCTAATTGAAATACGATCCTTTTGTTTCAGTGCTTCTAAATGTCACAAAACGTGTCTGATCTGCATAATCTCCTATTGAAACGAACTGGTTTCCTCGTTTTGCTACACGATTAAAATGCAAAACACCGACCGTTCTCAAACAAAATAACAAGTTTTGTTTAAAGATATGCTTTTCCAAAACACTTCCAATAGACTAGAACAAGGCACCAGTAGAAACACAAGAAAAATTCTTATGAAAAAGTCATTCTTTGGCAACTGCTGTTTTTCATATTGATAAAAAACAAAAACCACTCATATCCAGTGATTATCAAAGAATTTAATTTTCTTCAGGATGCTTTTATAGAAAAACGTCCACTTCCCGCCTTTTTGATGTTAATCATAAAGGCTAAAATTGAGCGCTCGCCTAAATTTGGAGTTAAGAACCACCAGCACTTAGATGATGATCGAGACAGAACGTAAACCATACTTCCTGCGACTGATTTAATCAGGGATTTTGCATACCTACTTAGGATGTATACTTCACTAATTCCGTGTTAATAAAGGTTTTCTTCCTGATTTCAAGTCGTTTGAATTTCAGAGTTACGTTAGTCCTGAATGCTTTTCCTGTATTGTGATGTTGTGTTCATCGAACGTAGTTATTGAACAGGATTCGTGAAAGCTCCAATCACATAAGAAAACGTCGCGAAATTTAACCACACGCTATGAATACACCATATTAAACTAATTAGTGAAAAAGGATGGTTCTAATCTTGATGTCATGTTATTTGTTTTCGGTCGGTTCGTCCTCATCTCTGGAACCAGTTAGATTTTCTTTAGGATGCGGCACTGTTCAAGCACAAACTTACAAATTTTTGTTGATAACCAACTTTTTCTTGGCAAACCGTTTTCTGTTAGTTTATTGAGCACTTTGTTACTTTGTTACAGGCATCGGTAATGCAATATTTGGGATGCCGTTTAATAAGAGGACTTGGTTAAAACCCCACCCGCGCCAAGTAAATCTACTACCCACGTGAAGTGAGAAAAATTGACAACAGACGTGGCTGGGAAGATGTCGCTATTGGTGGCTGCCTATGGTGAAACTCGAGAAAGCCCTAGCACTGCTGTTCCAAAAAGAATCAACTCGAGCAGAATTCTACGACATTCTTAAACGAGCCCAAAATCCTCAAATGGCAACCGAACCAACACTCAACTCCGACGACCCTCGTCGATGATTGACACGAAGGCACAAATCAAATGAAGAAAGAGCAGCGCCTGCACAATATCGGTGATTTCGTGGAAAAATATCATCTAGTTGCTGATCTACAGGAGGATGTAATATTTAACAAAAGCTTATTTTTACACGCCTTTTAGTACACTTTTCTTCTCGTTATGCTATAGCAGTAGTCTCATTACATGATTTGAGCCCTTTTATTTTGGCGTTTTTGACAGTTACTAAAAATAGAGCGACTGAAAACTTGCTTACCGAACGATGTTGGTGCCGTTCCAACAGAAGGAGTGCTCGGTGGCCGCCGCCGAACACATCCGTTCCGCAATTTGCCGCCAACATTTCCGCAATTGACGCATCTACTATGGAAAAGTCGAAAGCTGGCAACTCACAAGCGCGTATTAATAATAAAAAATGCCCACAAAAGTTTACAAAGAATTTTAGCAGAACCTCATAACAAGTCAATGACGACATATACGTGACCACAAGAAGGCAAGTTGAGATATATTACGCGAAAAAAATGCTAAATTTTAAACTTACACTTTAGCGGTGTCGCCGTTCGTTGTCATTAATAAATTCAAACGAAAAAATGCAAGATTTTTTTGACACTATATGAAAACAGGACTTCTTAGAGTTCATGGACCAGCTGGTGAACGGGCCAAGGGTCAAGCAATAAAGAGATGTGCCATCGATCGAGCTTTGCCTTGCCATATCCACAAATATTGTTTGCACGAATTTAATTGGAAACGTAGTATATGACTTGACATGAGAGTCTGCGGTCGGATTTTTATCGTGACAATACGGAATATCACATCTCTAAATGTCTACGCAGCATATAAATGCACAAATATATACATATATATTTATATACATATATATGCATAAAATCGTTTTATTCTTATGACCTGTCATTGATGGGGCGAGAAGATTTTGACTTGTTTCCTAATAAATAACGTTTTTGGCGACTTCGTTCTTTTAGGAGCCGTTTTACCTTTCACTTTTTTTTTCCTTGACGTTTTCTATGGAATGGGACCAACTTTTTTTTGATATGATATGGGATAATACGGAAAATACGCCGAAAATTTACGCTAACCTGTTCAACAAGCTTCTCCATGTTTAACTCGACTTCCTTCGGCTTTCGCGGCTTTAGGGTGACGTGTGATGTGTCAGTGATGTTCTCTAGTAGCAATGGACCACATCGACTCACAATTACTCTGGCTAGTCGCGGTTGTTTTATCCCTACAAGTCGTCGAAAACTGTTCCCAACTCCTTTAATCAACTGAAAAATCGTTCACTATCTTTATTTTACTGGACTTTTTATGCATGTATATATGTATGTATTTATATATGTCCATATATGTATGTGTGTACGTACATTTGGATGTGTGCATGTATGTGCGCATAGTATGTCAACGGGCCCACGAATGCACGTGTATCTCATTTCAAATTCCAGAGAGTTTCAGGCATATGCAGGTGTCTTGATGACCACATCAGAATCGAATTGCAACTAGTCCGCCCTCATCTGCTCATACGGAACTCTCTACGGTTTCACGAGCTTAAAATTGTGTAGAGGGAAAAAACGAACAAACGTGCATATTGCTTAATGGACTGCTCAGCTACTGTCTCAGTTGCTGAAAAAAAAGCAATGACATCCAGAAAGCAAAGGATAAACTAATGGACATGTGGATGCGCCGCAACAAATCAGCCAGTACTTTTCACATAACATTAAACATAAAGCGAGCTAAAAGAGCGAACCAACTTCTTCGAATCCTTGCTTATAATTTCTAGTAAGCTCGTACAGTTCATCAACATTGGCATCCCATTTTTCAGCCAAATTCTCAACACAACCGAATGACGCCATCAGACAGGAGTTTCTGAATCGCATTAATGTTTTTCTTTTCGATTGTTTTGGAGAGAAGCTATAATTAAGAGAAATACGTGAGCAACAGTGAATAAAGTTTAAAAGTCTATTACAAATGTAAACAGCCTAACCTACAGTAGCCAACAGTTTCGTCAGTGAGACATTTCAGACACACCGTGATTTCATTTAATCGTCGAGCACATTCGGACGTTACTTCATTTTCAGCAGTAATTAAACTAGTATGAATAGCTTGAAGCACGTTATCTGCTCCTTTATAGCGGTGCAGGGAATCGGCAAGCCTATAAATGGCCTTTCTGTTTTCCTGTTTTTTTTTTTGGAACTTAGCAGTAGGAAATACATAATAAAATGAGAGATACACTTCACTCGCGCATACACGCTTGCTCCTTCGACTGGCATGGTCCTCAAATCAGCAAACCCTTGTGCTTACTTTCTGAGATTCCCAAAACTATTATTTACCTATTTAAAATACCATGTTTGTTGAATGGTTTGTTCCTCTAAGTTCTTGAAGAAAATACCAGATTCACTGTCTCTAAGAGTTTACAAATATTGCAGGGGTTCTTTCGAGTTCCGAGTTGAGGCGGTGTATAGCTGAGGACCTGGCTCACAAAGCGGCTAATCTCTCTGCAATCCATAAAAGCCCGCGAGTGCCTCTGCTGAGAATGTTGTTGCTCTCCGGAACAACTCTCTTTCGCCAACCAACCACGAAACTTAGGCTATTTCACCCACATTACTACTCACTACTTTTCACTTTCGTAGATTTTACATATATTCAACTTCCTGTTATGAAAATCTGGCAGCGCTCAAAGACCGAAATCTTGAAACTCAAGTTAAAATTTATTCTTCCAACAAACTCAAAGCCTACCTTAATAACCGGTACACATGTACACTGGTATCTAAGAATGTCAGGGAATGAGATAAAACTGAAACACAACTAAATCTTCGAACAGATACCATCAGTATCGAACCAAAGAACACTTTAGCAACACACCATGGTGACCATATTTTGTTTTGCACCTGCAACGGAACAGTAGTACCTTATAAGCCGACCGCAGCCATCTTCTTGATTTAGAAGAACGTTAAAAACCCTACAAGGTCTTTCCGATAGAAACTGAGAGCACTAATACTGACGCATGCTGATCCCGAAAGTCAATTAAATATTCTTTCATCACAAAAAGTAGCATGGAGTACGCTTTGAGTTTTTCTCAACCGTTTTTTGACAATGAGAAAGGCAACGAACATTGAAACGAGCGGTATTTTACCGTGTCTGTCGACTGCCATGATAATGAACCACTGATGCATAACAACTACAACAGACAGAGAGAGTGGCACCGCGATTCAAATACAACGATGCAGCCCTTCCATTACTTGCCTTCCGCTCCAGACTATTAGTGTTACCATTCCGGTTCCGTAAAGCGACACCACATACCTAATGCTATTAACTTTCATACTGCTACAGGTAATGAAGTCCATCGTTTCAGACAAAAGTAGCATAAGCATTGGTGGGATTGGTAGCATTCCTATCGAATACTTGAAAAAGATGGATAGTGCGGATACAATCCTCAACAACTGAACAGAGCAGGAAGAGAGAAAGAATGAAATTAAATTAGATAAAAACCGGTTTGATAAAGCGAGAACTTCATGAGAAACAAAACAATATTAATCGCATCGTAAATATTATACCGCAAGTGAGTACAGAATTCCCACGATTAATTTTCTATTAACCTCAACAGTGGACAAATAATTCTCTCTAACGTTGTTGAGAAAACACGAGGTGTTGCTTAGGTCAGCTTTCCCTAAATAAAGAATAAAGTAACATCTCGTGTTTGCTGAAGAAGAATATAGAGAGCTATGCATAGAATGGCCAATGAATATGAATGAAAGCTACATGAAAGAGAAAGAATAAACTGGAAATGAAAGCCTGCTGTTCGAGACAGCCGTCCTTCCATAGTAGACGAATCGGTACGAAACTGTTTGGGAGAATAAGCACGCCGGCTTATTGCATTGGTAGAAACCCGCAAGTCGTTGCGCAGCCAAATACGCATTCGATAAGCTCTAAGTAGCACTACACACTTACTTTACACTTATATATACATATATGAGACCGATAGCTCAGTTGTAGTCATGCCAATATCACGAACGCGCTGATGGTTCGATCCCGCTGCGTGCTCAAAACTCTGATCCCTTCGCGGTCGGGAGATTGGTACTGGACTTCTCCCGGAAAAGTCGTTCTCTGCAATCCAATTGAAATATTTCTAGCACGGTTATCTCTAGACTCCAGTAAGAATAAACTCAAGCAACGTTCTACAATGTTCACAATGTTCAAGATGAAATAAAATTCCTAAAGCAACAGCCGAAACCAAACGTAAAAGTTGCAAGATTCTCGTGGATGGTGGATGCTACGAAGCGAATCGTGCTGGCATCGGCGGCACAGTAGATGTGAAAGAACAGTCGCATAAAAGTATATGTATATGGGCATGTTTCCTAGTTTCTCCTAGGACCTCCTAGTTTTTCGACAATAGACAACAATCATCCTATGCTTCTTTAGAGACACTTAGTGCTTGGGGACCAATTTCGATTCAATTTGAGGTCCTCGGGACTGCATTTTTTAGCTCACGCATTATTTCTCATTATTTCTATTGTGATGCGTGTTACCTAGCACACCACCGTACTTCGGACCACAATGATAACAATGTTGATTGGGACGGTGCTATGCATGATTCGGCTCGATGTGGTCACGAAGATCCATTTCGGAAGAAGCAACAATCGCCTCAGATCAGTTCACCTCTGAATAGCGCGAAGGCGTAGCAACATTTGTCGAATACGGTTGATTTCATCGCTATTGTGTTCGCTTATCAATGAAAAAGTACATGCTGAATAAAGACAATGTTTCGATAATCAAAAGTCTTGATATGCTAGAAAAAATCAAAGTTATAGAAAAAATTTGGTTTTTGGTGGATCTATCGCTGTATTAGTAAGAATGGTATGTGTGCTACTAATTATTTTGTGTTACTATAGCCCGTCATGAAAACACATTGCTTCCAACACTTGGAAGTGCAGTAATACTTCGAGGAGATGGACCGCTGAGGAAGGCCAAACTTGACACGAAGGCGAAGCCGCCAGATCGAGACGAACAGCAAGCACGGACCATCGACTCGGAACATCGGCTCTGATGAAGACGAAAATGTCGAAACGTTAGCCGATAATAAAGATCATTATCAACTTCGTGTAAGCTCATCAAAGAAAGAACAATTGGAAGTGCTTTACAACTTATCCTTCGTCTTTTCCGATCCTTTTTACACCGACAAATTCCTTGCGATAACTATGAGTAATTACTGCTATAATGATTGAAATAACAGTCAATGGTCGGTAAAACTACCGGTCAAGGAACTAGTTTGAGAAAAGCTTTTTGTATAATCCCAAGCACAGAATAGAGTTATCCCCAGCGAACGCCCAACCCATCACAACATCTATTTTGAAAAACAATGGAATGAATAGTTCCATTACAACTTGTATGTTGGGTAAGAGCAAAAAAAAAAAAAATCAGGACACATACTAGTCGCCTTCACTGATACTGATTTCATTTTCTAAGTAATGCTCGTAGGAACAATAACACCTAATGAACAAAAGTGACCAAACAGAACAAAATCCGTAACAAAAGGACATTGCAAAACTCGTACTTTTTTGCTATATTTAGCGGATCGTCACCCAGAAATGTCATCCATTGTTGCACATTGTTACGCATGCAGCTCATATACTGTGAACTACCCATTCTGCAACAAAAATCAGAGCAAAACGAAAAATTCAAATCAGATTTAACATTTAACATAAAACAAAATGAATAACTAATGACGATGGCCACCTGCATGTGCCAAGGGCGAAGCACAAAAAAGCCGTTGGAAGTACGGTAGCGTGGAATTTGCTCACACTTTTTGTCACCAACAAATGCATCTCTTTCAAAGTGAGGCTCTGGAATTTCAAACTACACAAACTTCACTTCCATTGAAATCGAATGCGCCTTAAAATTCACACTTTTTAAAATTCATCAATTTTTTTTACCCCATCATTCAATATCTCTTCTTATCCGTTGTACCAAATTACTGTGGTTGCCTGAGCATGTTAAGCGCGGTGACTGACCATGAATGTAGTTATTTGCGGTGAATGCCGACGCCTTGTGTCGTTTTTTCTCTGATATTCTAAGAAATCTTTCGAAATTTCTTTTTAAATTTTCGCATGCTTGTATTAAACCCCTTCTTCTTGGTCACATTATAATTTATTTAGAGTTCAGGTTTCGCTTCACATCCTCAATTTATCCTTCTTTCCATCATTAATTATTTTTCCGCTGTTCATTTTGAATAATGAGCTGATAGCCCAGTGATAATGATGACATTCACTATGCGGACGGCCCGATACAATCGAGTTGTTGTTCGTCACCACACCGGATCCACCAATCCTTTCATCCCTCCGGGAACGGAAACTGTATAAGGGAATCCCCTACCACGGCTGAACCCTTTACTGCGGCTATCTCTGAATTCCATGGACCACCGACTCGACCATAATTCAACGGCGTCTTTGACAAAGGCGAAAATATCCACGCACAGCAGCTGAAGAGAGATGAAAGAAAGATTGAAGACCTTCGTGGACGGTGGATGCGAGGTAACGCTAACACTGCTATGCAGAGTCCGTTGAGATCCAACCTGTGCGGTACATGTGATGTCGCCTTATGCACTAATAAATTTAGAAAATAGAATGATAGTTGATAAGTGAAAATTTAGAAAAACCGGCAAAATAACATGACTTTTTCTTAGCAAAAAACAGTTTGAAAAACGATTTTCATATGAGTTTAACGACAGCAAAGAAATTGACGAAGTGAAATCAACTCTGTGCTTTTTACGCGACCTAAATGAGCAGAACGGATTATGAAAGAATTATGATGTGCGAATAAACATGCAACATGTGCAACAATCAGTAGTGTTCCTCGTGTCCTTCGTAAGCTTGAACAAAGTCAACATAGTGTCTGAAGCTTAATTTCCTACAAAGAAAGGTAATGACAAAATCTTTCTTTATGTCCGTAAGAACGCTAGATGTGGGAGTCCCCTACAAAGAAAGGTAATGATAAAATCTTTCTTTATGTCCGTAAGAACGCTAGATGTGGGAGTCCCTCAACGGAGAATACCATTCCGAAGTAGACCACATCACAGTAAATAGAACGTTTCGCCTAACTGATATCGCTGTTGTCTCAAAATTCTACATGAAATTAGACCATCTTCTCCTAAGTGCAAAATTTCATTTTTTGCAAAGAAAAAAAAACAGCTAAATCCAAAAAACGAAGTCGCAAAACCACCATAAAGTGGGCTCACATAAATTGGGATTTATTTCATTTATTAACCAGCTGTTGGATAGATACCGTTCTCGATAACATCAAGAAAAAATACGATTGGCTCATTCCAAATCCTCACGTTAGCGCTTTAAAGGCTGCGTGTTAGAAAGGCAGTAAGAGAACTTTGGCTCCATAAACCTCCCAGTTGATGCGCCAGCCTAGGGTCGCGCGAGCTAGAGGCAACTGTCAACTCTCGTCCTAATGTGCAAAAAAAAAAAGAAAACAGATGATAAAAAAGATCTTAAAAAGAGAAGAGCATCAGTTGTAATCAAAACCGCAAAGCCTAAAAAAAGCAATCGCAAACGACACAGAAGCTCTTCCAATTGAAAAACCAAGATGATTGCACTCCGACGCCCAGACGGAACAGTAACAGCGTCCTGATAGACAATGAAGAAAGTCATTCACGATTACTGCTCAGATCTCTTCAGTAACCACGTTGTATTGCCCTCATATGAATAAAGAAGAACGAATGTGGTGTAAAAACAGTTCTCCCTTCCGAAATCCGACATGCAGTTTGATCGGTGAAGAACAGAACAACACCACGTCCGGATAGGATAGGATCTGAACACTTGGAAAACCTTTCGTCATTCCTCATTGACATACCGACTCACTTCTTAGCACGATGTCCGTCAAAACGCAAATCTGCTGCCCAGTGGAAGATCAACAAAAGTGTGCCATTATTCAAGAAGGGTGATGTTCCCGATATTGGCGACTATCGTCCAATTTGATTTCTGGACGTCGACTGTGAGCATTACACTTAAGTCATCATAAACAGGATAGACAGAACACCGGGCACAGGACAGCCATGTAAGCAAACATGGTTTCGAAAACGATTTAGTACGATGGACCATATCCACACGATAACAAAACTCATTGAAGTATTGCGAAAGCACAAAAGATCTTTTTTTCTCACATTCGTCAATTTAAAGAAAGCTTCCAACTGAATTGTATTAGAAACAGTCGTCAAATCCCTGGACAGTCAAAGCGTCACTATTCAGTATATAAAGATTCTTCGTGACCTGTATACAACTTTCACAACCACGATATGACCATTCAACAAAGGATGTTAACGTCGACGTGAAAAGAGGTGTCAAGCACGGCGACACCATCTCTCCAAAACTATTTACCGCCACCCTCGAGAATGCCTTGCGAACACTGACGGAAGATAACACGGTGGTGAAATTGATGGCAAGCAATTACACCTGCCTCGAATTGCTGATGACGTCGTCTTTATAACACCAAACATTAGCCAGGATGAATGATTGCTTGCCGACTTTAATAAAGCCTGTGGAAAGATTGGTCGTGGAATAAATCTCACAAAAACGATGTTCATAAGAAACGGATTGGTTTCGTATGCCCCATTCACGCCCAACCGAACGAATGTGTCTGATTGCTCTATGTTGAACGACTTAGCTCCAGAGCTGAGCAGAAGGAAACGAGAGGCTTGGAGAGCTTTCAAGAACGTCAGGGACGTAGTGAACAGAACAAAAAACACCCGACTCCGTACCCACCTTTTCGACTCGACGATACTTCCTGCGTTAACGTATGTCTCAGAAGCGTGGTCCCTGCGTAGGCAGGATGAAAGGTCACTCAGCATTGTTGAAAGCGCAGACGGAAGCACGGTGCTAGGAGTACTCTGTTTCACATAAGTAAGGAAAGGGATGCGAAGCTCCGACCTACTTCAACTGTCAAAAATCAAAGATGCTCTTTTATAAGCCAAGCTGTCGAACATAAGGTGGGCCAGAAACGTAATGCGTGAAAGGGTAAACGATGGACAAGAGCCGTTAGCAAAAAAAAAAAAGAAAACAGATGATAAAAAAGATCTTAAAAAGAGAAGAGCATCAGTTGTAATCAAAACCGCAAAGCCTAAAAAAAGCAATCGCAAACGACACAGAAGCTCTTCCAATTGAAAAACCAAGATGATTGCACTCGGACGCCCAGACGGAACAGTAACAGCGTCCTGATAGACAATGAAGAAAGTCATTCACGATTACTGCTCAGATCTCTTCAGTAACCACGTTGTATTGCCCTCATATGAATAAAGAAGAACGAATGTGGTGTAAAAACAGTTCTCCCTTCCGAAATCCGACATGCAGTTTGATCGGTGAAGAACAGAACAACACCACGTCCGGATAGGATAGGATCTGAACACTTGGAAAACCTTTCGTCATTCCTCATTGACATACCGACTCACTTCTTAGCACGATGTCCGTCAAAACGCAAATCTGCTGCCCAGTGGAAGATCAACAAAAGTGTGCCATTATTCAAGAAGGGTGATGTTCCCGATATTGGCGACTATTGTCCAATTTGCTTTCTGGACGTCGACTGTGAGCATTGCACTTAAGTCATCATAAACAGGATAGACAGAACACCGGGCACAGGACAGCCATGTAAGCAAACATGGTTTCGAAAACGATTTAGTACGATGGACCATATCCACACGATAACAAAACTCATTGAAGTATTGCGAAAGCACAAAAGATCTTTTTTTCTCACATTCGTCAATTTAAAGAAAGCTTCCAACTGAATTGTATTAGAAACAGTCGTCAAATCCCTGGACAGTCAAAGCGTCACTATTCAGTATATAAAGATTCTTCGTGACCTGTATACAACTTTCACAACCACGATATGACCATTCAACAAAGGATGTTAACGTCGACGTGAAAAGAGGTGTCAAGCACGGCGACACCATCTCTCCAAAACTATTTACCGCCACCCTCGAGAATGCCTTGCGAACACTGACGGAAGATAACACGGTGGTGAAATTGATGGCAAGCAATTACACCTGCCTCGAATTGCTGATGACGTCGTCTTTATAACACCAAACATTAGCCAGGATGAATGATTGCTTGCCGACTTTAATAAAGCCTGTGGAAAGATTGGTCGTGGAATAAATCTCACAAAAACGATGTTCATAAGAAACGGATTGGTTTCGTATGCCCCATTCACGCCCAACCGAACGAATGTGTCTGATTGCTCTATGTTGAACGACTTAGCTCCAGAGCTGAGCAGAAGGAAACGAGAGGCTTGGAGAGCTTTCAAGAACGTCAGGGACGTAGTGAACAGAACAAAAAACACCCGACTCCGTACCCACATTTTCGACTCGACGATACTTCCTGCGTTAACGTATGTCTCAGAAGCGTGGTCCCTGCGTAGGCAGGATGAAAGGTCACTCAGCATTGTTGAAAGCGCAGACGGAAGCACGGTGCTAGGAGTACTCTGTTTCACATAAGTAAGGAAAGGGATGCGAAGCTCCGACCTACTTCAACTGTCAAAAATCAAAGATGCTCTTTTATAAGCCAAGCTGTCGAACATAAGGTGGGCCAGAAACGTAATGCGTGAAAGGGTAAACGATGGACAAGAGCCGTTAGCAACTCGATTGCACGGGACGTCTAACGTACAGCAGGATGATAACCGAGACAGTAGTCAGAGTTTCTAATGAAAGCCCTAGAAGAAAGACATGATACTCAGCGAGTTCGTAGGGCGAGCAGAAACCCACTGGACTACTCTTGCAAACGATAATGAAAAATGGAAGATTTACTGGAGACCACTCGAGTCGCTCTAACATGAACGGGGCTGAAAGTGACACATCCGATTTTTGTAAGATGCTGTCTTCCACCTAATGCTTGATAGAATCTGTTTAAAAAAAAGATTTCAGCATATAAACATTTAAGTTCGTTTACCAAATTTAAGTTTTGGTGCAAAAAAACATCACCGTTTACCACTACTTTATTTCTTTGTTCACCTGGTGGTTACACCACATTCTTTTTTTTTTTTTTTTTTTTTTTTGTTTTGGCTGCTTTGTTAGTATACTGGTTTACGATCGCATAATCGTTAGCCAATATATCTTACACTTACTTTTAACGAAAAGAGAAACTACTGTAGAAACTTTATTTGAATATCTAAGAAATATTGAAAATTACTGTACTCATTGAGTGAACATCAATTTTGGTTTTTGCGGCACGATAATTTTTCGAGGATGAGCACTTCATTCTAGACCAACGCAACTCAGTTTTTATAGAATAGCGTTTTTTATTCCAAAATTATTTTGAATAGTACCTCACCTGATTGTCGTTCATCATCTCTTTGATGGAATCGATTAAGAGATCAACACTGGGCATGATATTCGTTCCAGCGAGTAAATTACCGTAGTTGACTCTTAAATCCTTGAGTATTTCATATTTTGCTCGAAGAAGAAGATATGATTTCTCAGCTAAAATCAGGTATTGCAAACGCAGGAAATGTTGAGTTGCATAACTTTCGAGCCCACTAATTCTTCACCTTCACTTTGGTACATGATTTCCCGTACAGTTGGCAGTAATTTTAGTGCTGATATTCGTATGACGAGACGAAGATGGTCTCTTGTCTTGCTCTCTTCATCACTTGTACGGCAGTCGCATTTAGTCGCATTCACCTGAAAAAAATAATAAATACGGAGCATATCAGCCTTCTATGGAGTTACTACTCCGCCGTGCCCGAAGGTGATCCTAGTTGCAGAAGAGCAAGGCATCCTAGAAAGTCGTTCTTCAATCATAGTTATCAAAGGGAATCACGAGCTCGACCTATTTCCATTTGTAAGCCCAACTAAGAAGCAACGACAGTGCACATTGTGTTGTTTCTCAGGCGCTTTATCTTCAAGAAAGGTGAAAATAATGGACCTCGTACAAAAAGCATGACGGTTCTTGTGGTCATCGAGGAAGTTATTAATGCAGCTAAGCAGACGCAACTTCGAGTTATCTGATAATTAATTAGATTTCGATGGAAATAAATAATACAATCTATTAACGACTTGTGGTGTCTTTATTATTAGGTTGGCGAGTATGAACTACCCACTTTAGAACAAAAGACGATAAAGAATGAAAAGTTCTTCGTTTTTTATTTTATGACGTTTGTATGTCTAACGATTTCTCAGATTTCTTTTCTCGAATTCTTTTCCAGCACTTTCTTAGACACAATGATTCAGCACTGATTTCTTGATTTTCACATCAGTGGGTGGAAGAATAAGGCTACCGCAGCATCGTCGACTTCTAGAATGAACAACGCTGAATTTGTCCCAAATTCTGATTGATGAAATGACGCTACAACATTCAATAAACATTGTTTCCAGGCCTATTGAATTCACGGAACCTCGTGAAATCCTGATTAAACAGAGATAACTGAAACATCGCAAAATCTAATAAATCGACACCGATAAAAAACAGTGAAGAAGAGCGAACAATGAAGTCAATGTATGGACGCAAAAGGTGACAGTGAAGATTCTTGGCTGGGTAGATCGCATCTCAAATTGACCTTTCCAGGCTCTTCTATTGTATCCTAATATATTCCATAATAACAACCTCGTGTCTGCTTATTGAAGAAAAACATCGAGTCATTCACTATTCCCTTAGCAATCACCCAGATTTCTGTTTCTCATACCTAATAACTTTGTAGATTAAATCTGTCTCTAAAAGAACTGTTTTATTTCACCATTCTTACGAATACCATACTATTAACATCCCTTATTGCAGACAACCCTTGGTTCCATTCCGAGCAACGGTTAACCAGGCTCATGTCCTTGGTATCCGCTAACTCATTCACTCATTCAATTCTAACGAATCAAAACGCTCCACAGAGCAGACTTTCTGGAGTAGGTAACATTAGAGATCTTCCCAAAATAGTGAAATAGTTAAAATATGACTTCACCTCAGACCAGATTCCTTATTAGCTATCTATATTGTGATGAGAACGATAAATAAAAATGACAACGATGTTTTTCTGGCATTTTATTTTCAGAAACCAATGTCAGAAATTGTTGACATACTGGTAGAAAAACAGTAACAATGTGGTTGATCATCCTTCGATACACAAGAGAATGTGAGCACTTTTGATTATAACTTGTAAGAAACCCTGACAACGCGCAACTCAGAACTCCAGTGAGGTAAAATTTTGCTCAAAAAAAAATTACCATCTAAATTAAAATTTTTCCGGTAAGTTACATGGTAACTGTAAAAATCGGCTCTTCAACTATTCAAATATCCAAATGTTATAATCTTTTCGGGAAACCATCTTCTCACATATGTAAGCGATCTTAGTACTGTGCCGCCATCAACTGCTGGTAAGTTGAAGGGTGAGGTGCTACCAAGAAAACAAGCCTCTGGTACTGCTTGGTAACTTATTGTCAATTACGATGCTCCATTTGTTTAATTCTTCGGCGAATCATCATAACGTATCGATTTTACCTTGAATTCAATCAATAGCTGATAAGGAACGAACGATAAAGTTGACGACATTCAGCTATCACACAAATATTACTATGAACTTCATAATATTATGAATTATCATAACCTCTTTGCAATATCAGCAAAATTTTAGATGTTAAACTTTGAAAAACAAAGCTATGGTAAAGATGACAAATAGCAGATCAGCTTAAGCACATTTGTTGTAGGTGGTTGGAATCTCCTACCAAGGTCACGTCAATGGCGTCTCCATGTCATACGCTAATTAGCCAGAAGATTTTAGTTAAAAGTAGCAAAAATGGCATTTCATAAAGTCGACTTAATAACTATCAAAATTCGTAAGAAAACTACCAAAGGCTGTCCTCACATCTTCCGGATATGTTAATTTACCGTCATAATATGGGAAATGAGAAATAGAATGCTACGGGCGCTCCAACCAATTAAATGTTAGATGTGGAGGCTCTGGTTCGTAGGTTAGAAACTGCAACACTTTCTTACCGTTCAGGGATTTTTTAAGTCCTTTCATTAACCACAAATCAGCTGAGATTTTAAGCTGTGTTTAGTGGCGTCGTAATCGGAAGCTCATCACCGTCATCGATTTTCAAAGAACACCGTGACAATCATGGGCATCAATGCCATCGACATGAGTTGGATATAAGCACAACGTGTCACTTTTTCGCAATTTTCTTAGTTAATTCGCCGAACTGTTTCCATCATATGCGGATCAATCTTGAGACGATTCGTCCAAAGATGACAGGCATAAAGCACGTGTGTGTCTGCACTTCGTTGGATCATATACTAAATCGCCAAGAAAAAAACAAGAAACTCAGTAGTCGTCGTTTTTAATAGAGATTTAAGCCAGAAAATTCAGCACTTGTTTCAAACAAACAATGAAACCAAATGGAACGCTATGACATTTCATCAATCCAACAACCGTTCACATAGTTGGCATAGTTCAGATCAGAATGAAAAGGGTCCGACAGCAGATCGGCGGCAGCAACAGGCGTCCGGCTTCAACTCTAACATTATTTTAAGGACGATTTATGTGTGAACATAAAGCGAAAACTCGAACAAATGCCCCCACGCATTGCTATTAGCGACGGCCTACACTTTCGTCTTAATCTTCATTCAGCTCTTTTTTTTTTTAAACATCTTTTGTCATCTTTCATCAATAGAGGCAATCATACTGTATACGAAGACTAATCATTATATAAAGAGAACGCAAGAACAGGAAAGAGTTCTATTTAACGAACAAACCTTCAACGTATAATAGAAGAGTATTATGCATAAGCTGAAAAAAATAGTTTCTTGCATTGAATACTGTTTCATGGGAGATCTGAAAACTCGATTTAAAGTAGGAATAGGCAAAAATAGCGAAATGAAGCTCCAAAAATTCATCAAGAAATCTTTAAAAAAGCAGAAATAGAGAACTCTAGCAGGAAAGTGCCAATCGACGATACAAAATGGATTGATTGTTCTAAGGTGTCAAAATTTTGAGATCACAAGAAATACAAAAACTCATTTCAAAAAAGAAAAACACTCTAACATTAATAAATATGAAAAACGCACGATTACATAAAAGAAAAGTTTGAAATGACATGAATAACCCAAGTCTAGAATATTTCCATTATTTGAGACCATCATCTCTCCGGAAGGATTTGGTAAGTAGATGAGAGCTTCGTGGTTTAAGTAAACGGTGATGGAGTTATGTGAGAAGGAGACGAACATCGAGCACAAAAAAAAGGAGTAACGCTGGCCACGCCTCTCTTGATAACGCTTGCTCGGTCAGTTCCATTACTATATCACGAATAGTAGGCGTACGTGTGTATCGCTGCTCTTTCTTTTTTTCCCTTTTTTTTTCGCTATCCTTTGTCTAGTATGGTTAGGCTGCTGCACATTGAGTGATGCGTGGTAAATGAGGCGTGAAATTCGCTTCGGGAGCTACCTTGTCCTGTGTGTAGATGTGGGCAGAGTCAGACGTACTAACGCTTTGATGTTCCATTAACTGCAACGATGTCATCTGTCGTAGTGGTCGGAAACATTCAAATATTCAGCAGTTCAGAATGGGATTAATAGGGAGGACTACAAAAGCTAGAAACTCCAACACAAACGTTTGCCACGCAGACATACACAGTACTGCATACCACGTTTTCAACTATTTTAGTTATGCTCTTGTAGAATTGTGGCGTGTGGCGCAGTGGTTAGAGGCGCCACTGCGACACGCATGTGGAATCGATCCCTACGCCCATGGCCCACCATGCCTTCCATCCCTCCGGGGTCGGCAAATTGGTACCAGACTCCTCTGTGAGGATAGCAGCACTGGCTCGATACATCGGCAGGCCACCGCGAGTCATTGTAAAGGCCAGTTATGCATTCAATCACCTCCAACGATACTTAATGAAGTCGAATGTGTGGCGCATCCTTCAGGGATTGATCAACGCCGAAAGCTTTATCCTTTATCCTTATCTTTATAGAATTGTAAAAAAGGCAAATTGCAGGAAAAAAATCACAATGTCGAAAAGATCGTTTGGAAAACCCAGACTTAAAAACTAGTGAAAAGACCTTCAGTGAGTCAAATTGTTCCACTGTTACTAAAGACGTGAGAAAGTTGACGTAACATTTGCAAAACATGGACTCCACTGCAGATTCGAACATGTGATTATCCTTTCATTTGTTATAATTTGTTTGTGGCTCATTTGTTACCCACTGCACCACTGAGGTCCTCGGCTTTTCTTTCTTTCAGCCACCTTTCAATTTCATATTGAGAGATAAGGAAACCGAGACAAAAACGCTTGTACGACGTTTTATGGCTAAAAGAACAACAGAAAAACAAAAGGTCATGTCGTACATCTACAAGGAACGAGAAGGTCACAATGTTTCGTTTTATTTTGCTCGGATATCGAGTCATAAATTCTGAAGCAAAAAGGTGATCACCTCTACCTACTTTAATTGGAAATCGGACATTTCTTATTTTTCTTTTTTTTTAGTGATAAAAATGTTGAACTGCAAATCATTCGTTATTTTCGGGCGCCAGTGTTGCAAATCTTTGGCGCGAATCAAATGTTTGAGCATCGTTTTGATTGGCTAGAGAACACAAGCGACTGATATGAAACAATTGGAAAGCACTAAGAAAGCGATAACTAAAGTAAAGCTTAAAACACATAACATTCCACGTTGAACTGTTCTTTAGGGATGCGCCATTCATTCGAGACCATTCGAATATATCGAACATATTTCACAAATTCAATGATGTGGCCTAGCATTATAAAAACTTGGTGTTTTTATCCTCTCAGATAAGTCTGACCAATCTGCTGATCTTAAGGTAAAGTACGAGGTTTGGTTAGCTACCGAGCAGGATTGAACCAAAAACCACGTGTTTAGCAAAAGCGCAACTTATGAATTGGGTCACACGTTCCACTTAAACAAATTCACTTCAGAAATATATTTTCTTCCTGTAAAGCTTAAAATAACATAGTGCAGCATGTTTTTTCATCTGCCAATTTGTGTCATGCTTATTTACATGACTGTAATTGATCAGCCTCTTTCGGTAACTGAAATACATGGAGGTGGGTAGAGAAATAGTAGTGATTCCGTTCGCTAAGAGCGCGGTGGTGGATCGACCACCTTTGCTTACAACATCTGCCATTTCTCCAGAATTGGAAAATTGCTACTAGATTTCTCTCATGCAAAGCAGATCTCTGAAACCCAAGGTTATAACACTCTGGCACTGCACATCTAATTTGCAGAGAGAATCGAATCGGTCAGAATTCACGAAGAAGCCGTGAATGCTTGCAAGCACCAGTCGTACCCACACGCATAATTTGCAGGACCTTCGTAAATGATGGATGGATGCCAATAGGCGAAACGAATTTAAGGAGTGGTGGCATCCATACAATAGAAGTGAAGGCAAGTCATAAAATATAAAATGGTAACAATGAAAATCCAGATACGGTAGAAAGAAATGTGGTCATTTGTTGCACTGTTAACGATTTTTAACATCCATCAGGTAACGATGGATTGCTATCAATATCAGTGTATGGTAGAGCTAACACCTGAATGGCTCCCTAGTTTGCCTTAATTTGTCTTAAAAAACGTCTTGTTAAGCAAATTGTTCCCTATTTTCAATAAGCACTAATTGCTTCAATTTTAATCTATAAGAATAACTTACTAACATAATAATTCGCTTTGAGGTGATTTAGCGCGGTGGTTGGTGATGCAGTCCATCGGGAAGCAAGGTTGGCTCGACTCGCTCCACAACACTTCCTAATCGACGCAAGAGCGCCTTACCTCGATTATCTTTAATATTGTCAAAAAATCGACTTGATCAGCATTCTGTGACATTCACTAAGAGGACGAGATCCTCAGCCAGCAGCTGAAACAACACGCGAAGTGTTCGGAGATCATTATGGACTATAAATGCAAGGAAAACGAATCGGCGAAGGAGATGTGAAGGCGAGTCATGTAGAAAGCAAAAAATATTAACATTCTTTTAAATTGCTCGGCTTACACGAAGTTGATACAGATAATTATTTCGGCCAATGTTCCTAAAAGACTTGCCATGCAGTAGACTCCTTTCGTGAGACCGTAGAGGTGGCCGAATTCATATCAGATCTGCACAATAACTTTTAATAACCCTACGATGAATTAAGTCAGTGCTGCTATCTTTCCAAACAAATATCGTTTAATTTTGCGACTCCAGTGCCTAGTGAGACTGCCGTGAGTGATCTAAACAACGACACCGATCTTGCGTGTTTAACATAAAATTTTCTTTACAATGCATAAATAACCCTCCCAACCGCCTCATCGTGGCTGGGAGGTGTTCCTGGGTGTCGGACTGCGATGTACAACGGTGGGATTCGTCCCACTGCAGGGTCTCCCAAGCTGAGAAGGAGTCGAGCGTTTCTATTAGGAAGCCCATCTAAGATTAAATGCTAAGATCCACTACCGTCATGGTGTGGAACTAGTTGCATAGTGGCAAATCGCCCTCTAATCCACAAGGACTGCGACTGCCTGTGGCGGTGAAGACCTGGGGCAGACTTTGGCCAAGCTAACACCGGGATTCCAGGAAACAGCGGTGACTTAACCAACAAATCTCCGGAAAGTGATGATTATGCTGAGGTCTGCACTACCAGTGAGAAGGGGTTGTTCAAGTATCAATTAAGTAAGTAATGAATAAAGAACAGGAAGAGAACGTAATTTGGAAGCCTTGCAACTCTTTCACCGCAGTATTTGATTGTATTTATAAGCTGACAAAAAATTATAACAAGAGCTCTTTTGAGTACTTTGTGCTCTTTTATTGGAGATGTCGAAGGAGTCAAAACCTTAATTAAAATAAAGCATTGCTTGAAGCAACGTTGCCTCTGTTCACACCGACTCTGGGTAAAAGTGGGTTCTCAAAATTACTCATTAGAGGAATGTTCATAATCCCCAAAATCAAACTTATCTTTAACACTTGTTCTCCTACTCACTTCTTTTCGTTTTAGTTTTTTTCTGTTTCGTTTTACATGAATTCATGTCTTCTTCAGATATTGTTTTAAGCCTAAACGTTCTTTCCTCCGCAAAGCACTAGATGAGGTCATTCCTAACAAAGTCATGAAGCTGAAATACCTATTGTGAAAAATATTTTCAACACCTGAAAATTTCACCTAGATTGGACAATCTAGAAAGTTTACGAAACAGCACTAACTTTAAGAGGTGCGTAACCATTCGTACACCAAGGAGGATGCATCCATAACCCATCAGTCCTCAATTCGTCCACCACATTCAGTCACTGATCTGTGTGCATTGTAGAGAGATACTTTGCAAATGTCTTCTTTTTTCTAGGTAAATAACGATTTTTTTAGATGGATCAGTTTTTCATTCCCTGTTAATCGTTGAACCTACATGGCTCGGCCACAATTTACCCGACACTTGTTTCGCACAGTAAACGACAATGAAAATCCTGTTTGTTCATGCGATAGAATGAGCTGCGCTGATTTGTTGTACTGGTTTGGCTTAACTTGTGCTTGTGTGCATGAGTCTTCTAGACTGCATTTTGATTCACCCAAAGTATTTTAATTGCATGATTGGGAATCACATTAATGCCAGTTCTGATTCTTCTCCAACATCACTTGTATCACTTGTCACCTAGCGTCCCACTGATCGTCGGGTGACTTGAGCAGGCGCGAGTAAATCTTCCACTTTTCCATATTCCCAATGCTCTAGAAAGTTACCCAAGCCGTACGTCTCTTTCCCACTCAACTCCGGAACTATGTCGCTTATCATGTTGATTTCTCGATTTAGATGGATTCCAAAATGGTAATTCCGTTGAGCATGAGTGAGGCATACGTAACGAATCCATTCATCTTGAACGCTGTTTTTGTGAGATTTAGTTCAACACTGATCCTCCCTCAGGCTTTATCAAACTCGTTAGCCGTTCATCCCGCTTTGCTAATGTTTGGTGCAAGAAGGACGATATCATCAGCAAAGAGAGGATGATGTGATTGCAGACCATCCATTTTCACTCCCATGTTGTCCCATTCCAGTGTTAGCATGACGTTCACGAAGATAGTGGGAAATAATTTTGACGAGATGGTATAGGCCTGCCTAACCCACCTTTCCACGTCAATGTTAATATCACTTTAGAATGATGACATCTTGGTTGCCAATTTTTTATTTGGCCCACGAAGAATCTTTATACACTGATCAGGGTTTCCACGACTGCTTCTTTTTCAATTGAGTCAAGGCTTCTTCATATCGACGGAAGCGAGACAGAGCGGCCTCTTGTACTCGCGCGATACTTTGATGAGACTTGTTATCGTGCGGATGTATTCCATTGTACTAAATCCTTTTGGAAACGCAGGTTGCTCACATAAATGTCCTTCGTCCAGTGTTTTTTCAATTCTGTTCATGATGACTCCAGTGAAAAGTTTATAGACAACTTCCAGCAAGAAAATTGAATTGTATTTTCCCACACCAGAAATTTCGTTATTCTTGGACAATAACACGGTTTTCTTGGTCTTTTGCATTGAGTATGGACCTTGTTTTCGGACATTTAAGGCATGAAAAGCTAACCCACCCTGTCGACCAGTTGGAACTGGAGGTTCATCAGGTGTTCAGATCTCATGCTGACCGGACCTAGTGTTCCTCTATTTTCCACCGACGAAATAGTTTTTGGGATTTCGGAAGAGAGAACGGATAGTACAGCATATCCATCCTTCTTTATTTTAGATGTCGAAAGGAAAACATGGCTATCGAAGAGATCTGAGTAGTAATGATGAATGATTTTCTCCATTGCCTTTCTGGACGGTGTAATTGTTCCGTCATGGCGTTGGTGAGCAATCATCATGGGTTTCGATCATAACTGCTGCGCTTCTTTCTTTAACAACTTCTTTTATTACCGGTCAGAATTGTTTTGCAAGTTCGGAAGTGAGTGAAGTGAATGAGGAATTGCAAGTAACTTGAGCGATTAAACGTTGGTTTATAACCTGGGGTATTTCTGGAGACAGACGTTTCTAGGGGTTTAGACCTAAGATGTTGAATAATTCGGTCGTATTCTTCAATAGTGTCGTATCTTAGCGGAAGCCTTATGGCGGTCTGAATAAG
Organism: Angiostrongylus cantonensis; assembly: GCA_009735665.1. Taxonomy (NCBI): domain Eukaryota; kingdom Metazoa; phylum Nematoda; class Chromadorea; order Rhabditida; family Metastrongylidae; genus Angiostrongylus; species Angiostrongylus cantonensis. Next base: position 83,625 of record MQTX01000071.1, read on the forward strand.
CTCCAATTGTCGATGGTTGTGAAATTCTTTTTTTCCCAAATGACGGAATTACAAACGAAACAAATGGCGGTTCGATCGCGTGTAAAGTTTTAGAACAGTTGCGACATCTGTACGGCTATACTATCGATATATTATGATCTGTTCTACTTCGCTACGGTACTCTCTTATTGGAGATTGTCCCCTTCAGAGTCGATTGAGAGCTTTCGAAATTCTCAATTGCCATAGTTGATTATGGTCGTCAAGTTAAAGTCAGATAGCCGCTCACCTCTTTCGCTTCATGGTTATCCGTGGGCTCCAATATGACGCTGTTTGGGTCCAGTCTTAACGTTAAAATCTCTGACGAAGGCGCCGCAGAACGCATGGTTTCCCTTCAAAACTTCTATTGTGAATAACGGCACGTAGTAGTAATGTTGTAATGATACGTTCTAACTGGCGAAGCGTAAGTGGTTTTTGCCCTGGAGGCAACTTGGTAACTTGATGATGCTTCAACGCTATTATACGCTTGGAATGTTGGGAAAAATGTGTCAATTTGCGTTTTTATTCTTCATTGTCCAACGCACCATATAACGGTCGACGACATTCGATCTCACCTATTTCGGCAATTGTAAATTATCGTGGTTCTTAGCGTACCAAGATGCGTAATGTCATAAATTTCAATCGCAGTCTCAATTTCTGAAAGGCCAAAGCAGCACTAAAATTCATTTTCCTTTTTCTTACTCCAGCATTTTTTTGTGAAAGATAGAGAAAATTATAGGAAAGAAATGAACAAAAGTCCGTTGACGAGTTTACACCAGAACCGAATTGACATTCACATTAGAACGTAATTGGGAGTGCTGCGACGTTAGAATAATAAAAAGGTAAACCTGTAAGAATAAAGAAGTAAAGTACCATCACTTAATATGTTTTGTGCTTTATAATGCTGAATTATTAAGCAAAACGTTACATCGCAAATACACATCAATGCACATCCTCCCACAAATAAACATAAATATGGAATTCGATTAAGAGTAGAGAAGAGTAGGTCATCACAAACAAGTTATGAAAACCCTGTAGAAAAAAACCGAAACTGGGAAGAACATATGAAAATATTCAGTCGTTCAGTTAGTAGAGTCCTGAGGTAGTTTAGGTCCTGAAAGAATTAATAGAGGCACTTAACCAACGAAATTTTAGTAGGATGATTCGTTCAATCCATTTTTGTGAAGAGATGGACCTCCTCTTCTTACACTACTGTTGGAGAAAACACCAATAAATAACACATACTTATATATATATATATATACAAATAAATAAATATGTATGTATTGTAGATTTGTATTGCTAAGACGTCATGCACTGAAAGCAAATTTTCTCTGCTTTCTCTTCTGACAAACTAAGCAGTAGTCACTTGTGCCATTATTTTAATTACTGATTGATTTTTACCGATAAAAAAACTTACCAGTTGTTTCCTTAGAGTAATTCCATCCGAGTTGGCGATTAGTCACAAGCACAACGCAGGTTTCTATCAAATAATATTGACTATGGAGTATATGGATTTCTATCAAATAATGACCTTGTGCCAGAGATATGAACGTGGAACGACTCAGTCTGCTAATTTTCACTCAGGTCAGACCATCTGTCTGTTCATTCATAATTCCGAAATGTGATGACAGACGCAGACAGGGTTAGTTATTGTGCAAAAGTCCACCTTAAATACTGAAAATTATGAAAACTACACTAAATTTCTGACGATATCAAAAACCACCAAAAAGGATAAAGGATAAAGCTCTCGGCGTTGATCAATCCCTGAGGGATGCGTCATACACTCGACTTCTTTAAGCAACGTTGAAGGTGACTGAATGCATAACTGGACTTCATAACTATTCGTTGTAGCGTATGTATCGAGCCAGTGCTGGTATCTTCCGAGACAATTCTAGTACCAATTCGCCGACCCCGAAGTGTTGGAAGCCTTGGTGAGAATTGGGCTCGGGGGTCGCTCCCAAGTGTATTGCAAGGCGCCTCCGACCACTGCGCTACACGTCTGTTAAGAACCGCTATGGCGCTTAGATATATCAGTAGTTAAGAAAGCGAAATTAAGGTTTTGGAAACAGGCGCGACACTATGACTTTTCGAAAGAATGATAAGATCATTGGACAAGGTCTGTATTAACAGAAAAGTTCACCTATATCACCCGTAGTCCCGTTGAGTGGCTTGAGAGGGCGCCATTAAATCTTACATTTTTCCCTGTCGCGTGCAAGAGTAGACCAGTGGGTTCTGTTCGCTCTAAGGACACGTCGAGCATCATGGCTGTCTTCTAGGGTTTTTGTGACGAACTCTGACCAACGAGTCAGCGGTTTCCTGCTGTGCACTTAACATCCTGAGGAATCCATCTACTAACGGCTCTTGTACATCGGTTGTCATTCACACGCATTGCGTGTCCGGCCTACCTCTTCTTCGACTGTTTGGCGTACAGAACGGCATCTTTGATTTTTGTTCGTTGACGCAGGTGGGAGCTTCGGTTCTCTTCCTTTACTTGTGAGAAACAGAACACTCCTAGCATCGTCCTTTCGACTGAACGTTCAAGAACGCTGAATGATCTCTCATCCTGCTTTCGCAGAGACCAGGTATCTAACGCATACGTTAAGGCAAGAACTACTGTTGAGTTAAAAAGGTGGACACGGAGCTGGGTGTTCTTTGTTCTCTTCACTATACCCTCGATGCTCTTGAAAGCTCCCTAAGCCGCTCGTTTCCTTCTGCTCAGCTCTGGAGTTAAGTCGTTTATCATATTGAATTCCCGACTCAGACAGACATAACTGGAGCATTCGGAGATATTCGTTCCGTTGAGCGTGAATGAGGCAAACGAAACCAATCCGTTCTTGATGAACATCGTTTTCTTGAGATTTAGTCGAAGACCAATTTTTCCACACGCTTTATCAAAGTCCGCAAGCATACGTTCCGCTTCGCTAATGTCTGGTGTTACAAGGACGATGTCATCAGTAAAGCGAAGGTGATGTATCTGCCGACCATTGATTTTCACTCCCATATTATCCCATTCCAATGTTCGCATGACGTTCTGGAGGGTGGCTGTAAATAATTTTGGCGAGATTGTATCGCCTTACCTAACTCGTCTTTTGACGTCAACGTTAATATCGTTGTAGAATGGTGAAATCTTGGTTGTGAAATTTTTGCACAGCTCACGAAGAATCTTTATGCACTGAGTAGGGGCTCCTTGACTACCAAGGGCTTCCATGACTGCTTCTATCTCGATTGAATCAAAGGCCTTCTATAAATCGATGAGACAGAGCGGTCCTTTGTGCTCTCGCGATACTTCAATGAGCCTTGTTAGCGTGTGAATGTGGTCCATCGTACTAAAGCCTTTTCGAAACCCTGCTTGCTCATATGGCTGTCCTTCGTCCAGTGTTCTGTCTATCCTGCTTAGGATGACTGGAGTGAAAAGTTTGTAGACGACAGACAGCAAGCAGATTGGGCGATAGTTGCCTATACCGGGTAGGTCGCCCTTCTCGAACTACAACACGGTCTTGCTGGTCTTCCACAGAGTAGGGACCATGCACTCAGACAGGTAGCGTGTGAAGAGCCGAACAAGTGCGTTTATGAGGACTGGCGGAAGGTTCTTCAGATGTTCTGATCTTATCTTGTCTGAACCTAGTGCTGTTCGATTTTTCAACGACGACATGTATATTTTCAACAAGACGAACATATGTTTTCGTATTTGCTTTGTTGTGTACGGAGTTCATCTAAAGGTACACAAGTGCATTTCGTTGATATAGATAGGATAGATAAGAACTCAGCTGCTGATTGCACACAACGTATACGACAAATGATCAGAGAAATCGTGGCAACACAATAAAGATAACCTCAATGATACTGAGTTATTTGCAAAAGTCTGGACCGTAGGTGTCTCCGGTGGGGAACGAACGCGCTGTTGTCCTTTCCGGGGAGCAACGCATTCGGCATCACACCATTCGCATACTTCGTTTCGCCTGTCTCTCAGCTAGTTGTTAGCGTCAGCTCACAGAAAGGGTAATAACGCGTTCGTTCCCCACCATACCAGTGGTCCAGAGTTTTGCAAATACCTCAGCAATATTGTAGTAGAGGAGCAACACCAGATACCTTATCGACACTATCTGCTCGGCGCTTCAAGATTTTCGTCATCAGGCAACTTAGCGATTACACGAAGAACGTGAAATCTATTTCGGTTTATTATGCCATTAAGCTTTGAAGAAGGTTGTGCTTTACTGAGTAAAGATCAGTTCTCAGATTGTTTCAAGACGTTTTAGAACGTAACTGTGATTACGGTCGAAAAGGCCATCTAAAATTCACATTGAAAAGTCCTTTCACCAGACAGAAAATCACACCATTTTAATGCTATCGATCTCCACTTCGAAGAGTGACTGACAAATTTGACAACTGTACTCTAGCCTATGCTGGGATGGATTTTGTTCGGCATCGGTTTATTCTGTACACAATAGCGACGAATTTCATATTTATTTCGAAAAGCATTTCCCTATTCTGTCCATGCCGTTGTTCCTTGATCCGTGAATACTAATCACTTTAGGTGATGCCAATTTTTTTAATCTTCATTTCTATTTTCTTGCTACATAAACTAAACGTGTACCTTCTTCAGAGTTTAGAAGCATACAATACTGTTTCCCTTCTCAACATTGGCTGATCACAAAGGTCCCAGTAGTAAAAGAACAGCTTTGCACGACTTTGTGAACCAAGAGCATTCTATATAAAGACTATAGCCGAATAAATTTTGTTAACATGGTCACAGCACTGTTAGATGATCAATTCCATCACTCAGCCAACAAAGCCGGCAAAAACTATTCAGGGCGACATCATGTCTCCGAAGCTCGTGTCGTCGTCATCTCTGCTTCAAGTACTAATGCGTCATCTCTACTACAAGTACTAATGATTTTTCGAGAGCGCTAAGGTGGAAAGAAAAGAATGAAACTGTAAACAAGCAAAAAAGCAAGAATAGCATTAACTGTAGTGGTGATGAGGAAACACGGTTTGAAATATTTAGCTTTTTAATTGCGAAGACCACACGTATCGGTCTAGTGCTGTTCATTTTTCCCAGGACAATGCACTGGATTTCATGTGCACGTCGATCTGTGAAGTTAGTACATTAATCCTACCAGAAAAGTGTGATACTGAGCTGGTGACCCTGTTAGGGTAGAGATTTGTTAGCCTATGGTGTAGTTTCGAAACTCTTCAGTCATGTGAGCAGCTCTGTACACTACACTACATGCTGCGTGCGTTCACTTAGTTTTTTACTTACTCGGATATTTTCACGGTCCTGTCTTCACGAGCAGTGCTTTCCCTACGTATTTTCTATTGCTCCCTTTGCTTTTCGATGGTCGTCCATGGTTGCAGTATGGCTAACGGCATAATGGCATGTGCAAACGTCACACCGCCAGTTGTAAGATATCTGCAGACGTGAATATTGCTGATTAATTTTAGTTAAAAACATGGCTAGACATCACATGTGTAGCATTTCAAGAGATCTCTTGCAGCTTTTTGGAGTCCACTCTATTGCCCCTTTCGAACATCTGTCGTTTATTCTTATTATTACACGACCGGCCTATTCATGCTTCGAAACTAAAGATCAGAAAACATTGTTCAGATCAGAAAACAAAACACAAACAAAACATAGAAAACAACAACATCAACAGTGTACTTCACTCCATATAAAAACGTTTTATTTTACCTTTTTTTTTAACCCATATGATAACGTTTTATTTGGCCTTTCTCGAAGATTACAAAAAGAATCCTTATATTCCTCGGACATCTTTATGAGTATGCATCCTCCTGCGGACTGCCCTTGTTGTGCTGATGCGAGGTTAGCACGAATTGTTGGCCATCGCATGTAAACAAACCAGGGTGATGACAAAAATAAAAGCACGACTCTAAGCAAGGCAAAATCGCTGAAATGTCCATCGAATTACAGCAATAACAACGACAGCTCATACCAACCTTCCATCAGTTCAACAAGGCCAGTTCGTATGAACATGTATATATCGATTGTTTGAGCACAGATTTACGGAAAGTCGGACGTTTCAGTTCTTTATGAACAGTTGAAGTTATTGAATGTCATTCACCGCCTACAGATTTCCCACACCGAGGATTTGGCTAATCGCTCGGCTACGTAGCAAGAGAATGGGAACTGTATGAGAAGTTTTTCGTTGTCGCTCACAACGCATTACTCTCAAATGTACTCTGGCATAGACTAGTAAGCTACCCGTTGGTGTGGCAAACGTCATAACTGAGCGGTCGACAAGCTACACTTGGATCCTATCTTATAGCGGTGGTAATTATGGACAAGGAATCCAAAATCTATTACGTGTTACAAATCATTGACAGTGACATTAAACTGATCACGGTGTGATTTAGCCGAGAGTATGAAACACCCGCAGACATGCAATAGCTCGTTCCTAAGCATGGTATTTATCATCGCATTACTGGATAATGTAGGTGGCCAAAAATTTTTTACGTGATAGCGTTTATTTCTCCTACTAGCTACGGGGTAATAAGTGTTTATCAAATACACACGTGAGGTTTGAAGTTGGGTAGTAGTTTTCTAACCATTTAAGAGGCGTGACCGTTTGGAAATGTCTAAAAACTTCATCGCATTTCTTAGTGTCTCAATACATTCGCAACCATTTGCAGTGATTTGATTTTTGGAAGGTCAGACTGGACAATATTTTAGCAAACTTTTTCCAGCTATTTTTCTACTGCACAAATTTTCTTCTCCAAGACCTACAAGATCGTAACGTTGACTCGACATTTTCTCAACAGCAGACATAGAGTCGATCTAACTGATTCGGTGGATGAGTCTGACGATCAAAAGAAGCGCAAAGCGGTTTGTTCCCTTCTGATTCGATTCAATAGCCTGTCTCCAACGTGCGTATGCGTTACAATTAGTCTGGTTCCGTTCTTATCGCTGCACATTAGGTGTTTTCAGCATCGCAAACAGAAAAATCCTGTGATCCCTTAGGAGAGGAGTGTGATATTATATCCTTTTATCTCTTGACGTATGCTAACTCGTAACGTTTTAGCTTGCCGAAGAATCTCTCAAGCTTAAAGACGATTTGAAGATATTATTCTCTCAGCATGCACTTGTTTGTAAGGAAATTTCTCGACTTTCCAATGAGGTCGATGCAACACCTTGTGGCTTCACGACTACGGCGAAATAAGATAAATAAGAAAGGTCTAAATGGTGGAGTTCTAATACAATTATGCCGACAACATGTGGTTACGAAATTTTCGAAACCTCATTACTCGTTTTACTCTTTCTAATTTATATTAACTGCTTTTTAAATATCAGCTGACATTAGATTTTTGTGCAAATTTCATTTATTTGAATCGTTTCCAAGCAGCATACGATGTCAACAGTGGTCTTCGCATTTGCGTGTACGTTTGGCTTCTGCTTGAGAATCTTGGTCTACCTTTTAAATGTTGCTTAACTCTGGTATAGCTAACTTTTCCTGGAATCGTTAGATCGTGCTGGTGCTTCAAGGCTTAACCACGGCAGTCAGTCTTTGTGGATTGCATAAAGCTCTTTCTAGTTACGCTTTCTACCGATTCGTGTATCCCGAAAAGATGGGGCCTTGTTTAGCCCGTTCCAAGGTCAATGAAGACCTTGCACATGCTACCGAAAGAAATCTTGAACACTACACTGAAAGCACTTTCAATTTCAATAATTTATGAGGCAAAAGACAAAACGTTAGTGGTGAACAATGCTAGGTATGCCCCCAACCATCCGACTTAATCTAGCATCACACAGGGAGTCTATTTATCCGGATTATGTAACGGTTAGCTCTGGCCCAACGATGCGTCAAGTCAGTGCGGCTTCCGACCCAGACAGGCCTGTTACGAGCTTTTCATCTCCAGAGGAATTGAAGCCTTGGCGAGCCCAGGACGCCGAATGGACTCAAACCAACTCCCACGTGGGTGGACACCTCTAACCCTATCATAACTAACTGTTTGATTGTTTCCCGTCGTTAGGGAGTGTATTGAAAAAGTCGAAAACTTATTTTCCGATTTCAAGATTTACGGCCACTTCTTTGTTCGGTCTTAAATAAAATTAGCAAATAAATGGTTTGGTATACGAATATATGACCAGGCCGTGTTCTTTAAAGACGTGCCGCAAAATGTGGTTTATACTTGGCGGCGCTGACAAAAGCCGAAAATGACTCTATGGTTCTTATCAAAATGGGAGATATCACTGAAGCAGAACAGTGAATGTTCTAGAGATTCTTAAAGTAAAGTTGTTATTTACACTAACTGTCCATCAAACACCAAAACATGTGTTAAGAACCTCATTTCCGCTATAAAAGAGGACAGCTTAACTGGGCTTCTTCGAGCACTGCCAAACATCAAATCTTACCATTGAAACCGCTGATGAAAACTTCAAAAAACGGATGTTCTTCTCGGTAGAACTTCTGCATCTCCACATAGAAGGGTGTAGTTTTCTTCATAAGTTGGTGTGGGTGCATAGATGACGAAGGCTGTTAAACCCTGCAAATTAGTGATGACGAGCTCGTGTTGGCTTAGCATGAGCGTTTCTCAGAATTTAAATGCGCGTAAATTTAATAAAAGTCACTACTCCGCATTTGCTGAACTCTAAATTTTGGCAGCTAACCTTTCAGTGAGAAGCACAGTGGTGGGTTCGCCACTTCTGGTTGCTTCCAACAAATAATTTCACTTTTTTTTACAGCCCTTTACTTGTCAAAACTTACCAGAGGACCTCACGCTTTCAATCATGCGTGAAAGACAGACGGCTCAAATAAATTCAAACAATGAGGAGAAAGCAGACTTGAATTTTGTCAAGATTTTCCTGCATTAGGATTTTTTGTGTAAGAGAATCTGTTAGCATTTAATAGAAAATCGCCATTCCCTATTTTATCCAAAACCGTCAGTTTTCGACCGCCAAGAGCGATGCCGCAACCGAACATGGAAACGTGGGTGGTCGCGCTGCAGCGATGGAAGTACGCCACGCAAGTCCTGTGCGGATTGAACGCGAAGCAATCAGTCAAGGCAACTTTCATAGTTGAATGATTTCTTTCAAATAAATTATCCAAAAATTCAATGTCATCAAAGAAATAAATGTTTGCATACAAATTTGCGAACCCTTTTTGGCAATACGGCTGCTGTCCACAACATTTTTCACATCCTCTCTCACTTAAGGTTGGCCTTCGTGCTGGCTTTCCTTGTCTTTCAGGGTGATAAAAAGACATTTATACTAAAACTAACTACAAACTTGTAGCCGGTTTCTATGTAAAAATTATTGTTCAGCACGTTTTACAAAAGGTTTCCAAAAGTTTTGAAACTCCATTCATGAACTCTACCAACCCCCATCATTCCACACATAAATTTTGCATCAAGGAATTCGGCAGAGATGTTTTAATCCCGACAAAAAAGCCCGTGGACGCGTCTATCTTTATTTAAATGAAAGCCCAATTTCATGAAACTGCTGCATAATTAGAATGCAGACTAAAATGTTATTTGAATTGATGCTCGGATGCAAACCTTACAGCTTCAAATATCTCAATGACCACTCTCATTCTGTTCTTAACAAACCCTTCTATATGTTGGAGTGCTTGTTCGTCGTGGACGACATCAACTCAGGCAATATATACCGCATGTGCGTCATGGAGTTAAACTACACCAAACCATTAAATGAATAAGGATTATGATCAGAGCAATACACTCGGAACTCACCTAATATGTTTGCAGGCACCAAAGTCTTCTACTTTGCTTCACATGAGCAATGTTAATGAGGAAGATGGAACTTTCGGCTTTCATCTGTCCTTTAGTAAGCTCTGGCGGCTTTCCAAGTTCCATACATCGTTTTTTCGCTATTAGTTGTGCTTTAGAAAAAAAGGATAAAAGTTAAAGGATAAAGCTGATCAATCCCTGAGGGATGCGCCATGCATTCAACTTCATTAAGTATCGTTGGAGGTGATTGAATGCATATTTGGCCTTTACAATGACTCGCGGTGGCCTACCCATGTATCGAGCCAGTGCCGCTATCCTCCCAGACAATTCTGGTACCAATTTGCCGACCTCGGAGGGATGGAACGCTTGGTGGGCATGGGCGAGGAGAACCATTCCAAATGGATGTCACAGTGGCGCCTCCAACCACTGCGCCACACGCGCCCTATAGAAGTTAGAAGAGAACAGTCGAGATTTTACTGTATCTGGTGTTTTTCGTCCCAGCTTTAAAAAAGGTGGTCGTACTTGTTCCTTGCTTTTTCAGTTGATTTTGTGTTTACTTCTTAAGAATCGTTCAATTCTACGTCTATAATTACAAAAGGGAGGGGAGATAGCGTAGTGCTTAGTGGCGCTGACGATCAGGAAGCAAGGGTTCTGGTTCCACTCCTGCCCTTACGTTCTCCTGTAGTTTATGTGGACACGCCTTTTTCTGGTTATCTCTAGGACTGCAAACGGACACGTCTCATCTAGCATTCTATGCCACTCATAAAAATGATAAGCGATAAAGCTCTCGGCGTTCATCAATCGCTGAGGGATGCGCCCTGTATTCGACTTCATTAAACATTGTTTAGAGGTGATTGAATGCACATCTGGCCTTTACAATAACTCGCGGTGGCCTGCTGATGTATGGAGCCAGTGCTGCTGTCCTCCCAGAGGAGTCTGGTACCAATTTGCCGACCCCAGAGGGATGGAAGACTTGGTGGGCCATGTGCGCAGGAATAGATTCCACGCGCGTGTCGCATGATCCGGATGATATTTGACGACATGGATAGACCAATTTTTCCCCTGAAAGAACATCTGGACGAAAAGGATAAAATGTGGCAAAGTAGTTCTATGGGTACAAACAGGATGGACAACATAACTGTCTTGGTACATAAAGGACAGGAAAACACAACGCTGACGATTTCAAGGTCAGAGCAAGGCTTCTGAAGCGTTGTACTCATGCCTTTTTTGATTTTGATAATGAGATTTCTGGCTCATTTTTTCTCTGAATTCTTTCGATATTAGCAATATATTAGATAGAGTACTATTTTTGTGGTAATGGTGGTGTTGAAGGAGATTTCGACTCTATTTCAATGCATGTGAGTATGCTGTTAGACGGGTATTTCAAACGCATTACCATAATACAACCACTATGAATTAGGTGATAGACAGGCGAAATGAAGCAACCGCATGGCGTGGTGGTGAACGCATTAGCCCTTGGAAAGGGTAAGACCACGTTCGTGTATGCATGTGAGTATGCTGTTAGACGGTTATTTCAAACGCATTACCATAATACAACCACTATGAATAGGTGATAGACAGGCGAAATGAAGCAACCGCATGGCGTGGTGGTGAACGCATTAGCCCTTGGAAAGGGTAAGACCACGTTCGTTCCCCACCGCAGACACCTGCTCTGTTATTGATCGATAGATGCTGTCAGCAATCACCCGTCGGTAGGATTAATTTGGGGAGCACAAATCGACATTGAACCCAGTTAGATTGAAGCAGTGGTATAAGTCACAGTGTTGTCACTTTTGTTTACTACCACTGCCTTCCTATAGGCCAATAAAACGATTAAGAGAGGCGAAACGAAGGACTGGAATGGTATGGTGGTGAACGCATTAGCCCTTGGAAAGAGTAAAACTACGTTCGTTCCCCACCGCAGACACCTGCCCTCCGGAGTTTTAAAAATATCTCAGCAACGTTATGGTTATAATATTTACTTTTACTTTTTTCCGATTGCAATTTTCACGACACGGTATTATAAAAAATACAACCACAACGATGCTAAATAGCGCATTTGTTTCCACCGCACACCGCAGACACCTGTGATCCTGAGTACTGTACTGTTATTCCCTCCTGTTATTCCTATTACCCTCCAAGGCATTTGCTGTGAACTCTTTGCTCCTTCCAAAGAAAAAAATCTATTGGAACATTTCAGCTATCTACTTCCTCTTATCACTGACTGAATCAACAAATTGTTATTTATTAGCAGCTTTTTTTTGAATCGTTCAAACATCCAGTGCCGTCAAATTGATCTTCCTTATGTGCATCGGCAATTATTTGAGGTCCGAAATTAAGTCGTTTGCCGGTAGCAAGCGGCACGTAGCTTCGTTTTCAGTTCTGAAGGTATTAGGACTTTCTTCTGTTATCTAGTACTTAGCACAGTTATCACAGCTGTTACTCTCCCACAGCACCAAGCTCTTAGCATTCTTTGAGAAGAAACCAACTCTTTGTGAGTAGATAGAAACTTGGAACGACAACTCACAAACTAACTCATGTTTTGTTGTATCACATTAAAAACTTTGTGTTTACTCCAGCTACCGTCTACTTTAGCACCCATTCACGAACTTTTCGCATACGAAAAGAGTCACACTTGCTGAGATTTGTAATAATTGGCTCCATAAGCATGCAAAATCGAACTTTCGAGCTACAAACGAACATTCTTTCACAGCTTATGTGCAATCTAACCTATGGATTGAAGTCCGGCAAGTGAGTTATTGACAAGTTTCGCAACGATCCGAGCGTACGTTTTTAATATACAAAATTTTCAAGAAAAAATTTTCAGATTACTACATAGGTCTAGTGGTCAGAAATAACCTGCGAAGTTTCACCCGATTAGTAAAGACTGGTGACTGCCACCGGTGAAGATTTGAGAAAACTCTGCATCACGTGTATCACCTGTAGTCCCGTTGATCGTCGAGTGACTCGAGCGGGCGCCAGTAAATCCTCCATTTTTCCCTGTCGCGTGCAAGAGTGTAGCCCAGTGGGTTTTCCTCGCTTCAGGCACTCGTCGAGCATCATATCTTTCTTCTAGGCTTTTCGTTAAGAACTCTGACCATCGGGTCGGTGGCTTTCCTGCAGTACGTTTGACATCCCGAGGAATCCAGTCACTAACAGCTCTTGTCCATCGGTTACCATTCATACGCATTACGTGTCCGGCCCACCTTATTCTCGACTGTTTGGCGTACAGAACGGCATTTTTGATTTTCGATCGTTGACGTAGGTCGGAGCTTCGGATCCCATCCCTTACATGTGTGAAACGGGATACTCCTAGCATAGTCCTTTCGACGGCACGTTCGTTAAAGCTGAGTGATCTTTCATCCTGCTCACGCAGCGACCAGGTTTCTGACGCATACGTTAGGGCAGGAAAGAATCTTTATGTACTGAGTAGGGACTCCTTGACTACCAAGGGCTTCCATGACTGCTTCTATCTCAATTGAATCAAAGGCCTTCTCTAAATCGAAGAGAGTGAGACAGAGCGGTCTTTTGTACTCTCGCGATACTTCAATGAGCCTTATTACCGTGTGAATGTGGTCCATCGTACTAAAGCCTTTTCGAAACCCTGCTTGCTCATATGGCTGTCCTTTGTTCAGTGTTCTGTCTATCCTGCTTAGGATGACTGGAGTGAAAAGTTT
>MQTX01000071.1:101766-155241 GCA_009735665.1 Angiostrongylus cantonensis
AAGTGATTGCGCTCCATCCAATGCCTTTGACATGCGTGACAAGATGTATACCTTGAAGAGTTCGTAGCATACGCTCAAAAAGGATGTTGAACAATAGTTATGAAAATATTTTCTTCGAGAACATTTATTGGTCAAGGTGACCAGGAGAGCCTGGCAAGCTACCCGTGAGTATAACCAACCCCCACGTTCGGAGCCCTGCAAGCTATACGTGGGTATCAAATATGCTAGACACAGTAAAAATACGGGCCTCATACCCTGACCCCGAAAGATCCCCCAATTTCGCAGCGTTGAGGAGGAGAAGTACGGAGAGACTGCTAAAATCTCAAGACCAATGGGAGCTACCTGTATCACGGAGAACTAAGGTGACGATCTGTACCTATAATGCACGTACGCTTGCACCCGAGTCTTCGATAGAAGACTTGCTCATGCAAGCAAGAAGGATGAGGTACAACGTCATCGATCTGGCCGAGACGAGAAGACGCCACCCTTTCAACGCCGTTAATGTCGATGACACCGGAGAAGAACTGTTCCTCTGAAAATGCGACTGTAGAAGAGTCGACGGCGTCGGCGACGTCGGTGTTCTCGTCAACACAAGTTTGTCCAAGGACATCGATTCATTCGAGCAGCTTGCAGCTCGAATGAGATGTTTACGATTAAAAAGACGTGGACAAATTCCGGCTTTGGCAATCTTCGTCGCTTACTCGCCGACATCAAAAGTGTGACGAAGAAGAAGTCGAAGCGTTCAATATGGACTTGGAGAAGTTCTACAAAAAAAGCCATACAATCTTCAAAGTTATCATTGAAGATTTCAATACCAAGATTAGACTAAGAAAAACGTCTGAAGAACGCCACATAGGGAGCCACAGATTAGAACGAAACGAACAGAGTGAGCGGCTGTCTGAGTTTAACATAGCGACCAAGACCATCCATGGTCTAGACTATAGACTATAGAATAGTGAATAGAAGGTTCTGCCTAAATGATATCGCTGTTGTCCGAAAACTGCACACGGAATTAGACCACCAACTACTTCATGCAAGATTATATTTCTCACGAAAAGAGAAAAAGCCGCTAAATTCAAAAACTGAAGTCCCAGAACCACCAGAGACTGGGACTTATTCAATTCATCGGCTTAGTCGGCTGTTGGGAAGATGCCATTGTCGATAACACTGACGAGGAATACGATCGGCTCATTCAACAGCTTCACGTTAGCGCTATAAAGGCTGAGAAATCGAAGGCACCAAGATACGCCTGTCTTCAGAAACTCTCGAGCAGATACGCCAGCGTGGAATCGCACGAGCTGCAGGCAACCACGAACAAACGTCTGAGCTAGCGCAACAGTGCATACAGGCGATAAAAGAAGATCTTAAAGATAGAAGGGCAGCAGTAATGGTCGAGGCTGCAGAGGCTGGGAAAAGCATGCGCAAAGCCCACCGAATCTTCGCCGATTAGAAGACCAAGATGATTGCACTCCGGCGCCAAGACGGAACAGTTACAGCGTCCAGAAACGGGAAGTCATAGTGTCGAGTCTGTTTTCAAAACCTTAATTTCGCCTTCTTAACTGCTGATATATCTAAGCGTTATAGTGGTTCTTAACAGACGTGTAGCACAGTGGTCGGAGGCGCCTTGCAAAACACTTGGGAGCGACCCTCGAGCCCAAGGCTCACCAAGGCTTCCAACACTTCGGGGTCGGCGAATTGGCACTAGACTTATCTCGGAAGATACCAGCACTGGCTCGATACATAGGCTACAACGAATAGTTATGAAGACCAGTTATGCATTCAGTCACCTACAACGTTGTTTAAAGAAGTCGAGTGTATGACGCATCCCTCAGGGATTGATCAACGCCGAGAGCTTTATCCTTTATCCTTTTTGGTGGTTTTTGATATCGTCAGAAATTTAGTGCAGTTTTCATAATTTTCAGTATTTAAGGTGGACTCTTGCACAATAACTAACCCTGTCTGCGTCTGTCATCACATTTCGGAATTATGAATGAACAGACAGATGGTCTGACCTGAGTGAAAATTAGCAGACTGAGTCGTTCCACGTTCATATCTCTGGCACAAGGTCATTACTTGATAGAAATCCGCGAAAATCAATAGGATGAACGACTTAGCTCCGGAGTTGAGTAGAGGGAAACGAGCGACTTAGGGAGCCTTCAACAGCATCGAGGATGTAGTGATGAAAACACAGAACACCCGACTCCGTGCCTATTTTTCCACTCCGCGATGCTTCCTACCTTAATGTTTGCGTCAGAAATCTGGTCCCTGCGTGAGTGGGATGAAAGATCATTCAGAGTTATTGAACGCGTTTTCGAAACGACGTTGCCAGAAGTATCCCACGTCACACAAGTAAGGGAAGCGATCCGAAGCTCGTCAGCGATCATAAATCAACAATGGTGTTTTATACGCCACGAAGATAAGGTGGACCGGACACCTAATGCGTATTAAGGACAAGTGATTGACAATAGCCATTTATGGCTGGATTCATCGGGATGTCAAACGTACTGTAGAAAGGCCACCGACTCGATGGTCAAAGTTCTTCACGAAAAGCCTAAAGGAAAGTTATGAAACTCTAAAAGTCTCTAACGCTTGCAAAACACACCGGGCCATTCTTTCACGCGACGAGAAGAGATGGAATATTTACTGCCACCAGCTCGAGTCACTCGACGATCAACGGGACTAGAGGTAATACAGGTGATAGTAAAAAGCTTTTAAACCGTAACCGTTTCACTATTGTAGACTGATTTCTATTTGATTTTGGCATAAATGATCAATATACTTTGTTTCATTGACGGAGCGGTTTTGAGATTTTATTGTATAAAACAACGCTGCTGGTTGAGGTTTACTGATTTGAGCGATGTCCACTGGAGAAGATTCGACCCACTGTGACGATGAAAACACCGCATAGAGAAGACGAGCAGCTCTGGACCATTGACTCGAATTATCGGCTCTGTGGAAAACGAAGGCATCGAAACGTTAGCTGAATAAATATTTGGTGGCACATTCGTATTAGCTTATCAATGAAATAAGGTACTCACTACTTTGCACTTTGTAAGCCTTTCATTATTTAAAGAAAGGAGCTCCTCAGAGACTTAGATTGGTGAGGAATATGCCTCGCATAGATCAAAGAAACAGTCTGAGGTATGTGGCGAGGTTATAAATTATCACAACGCTCTCCTCCCTGCAGTTCATTCTCGGAGTTTTGAAATTTATCTAGAATGCGTCAAAAGTTTTGCGGGCATATGCTCTAGATATATGTGTTAGGTTAGTGACGTTTATTTCTAATTCTTCTGTTTTATGCCTCGTTGTCCTAAGCGAGCCTAGTGGACTAGTTCAAAAGACTTATTTATCCCCTGTTGCGTTCAACGGATGAGACAACATTCGTCGATATACCTAGAGCAGAGTGGTGGCCGCGATCAGGCACAGTGACTACAAATTTAAACATGAACGCAGTAGCAATGCTTAGTGTCAGTCGTTGTTCCATTGCGAAACCCCTCATTAGTGCGAAAAAATTTCCTCGGACCACATTCGAGCCCACATTCTTACGAACACCCAAACGTTCTTGGAATCGTCCGTGTAACTTGCGTCCTAAGAGCGCGTTATAGAGTCCAGCGATATTACCGCCGCTTGTACAGAAGTGTCGAGTAACTCTGTAATGCAATCCACCTTTGAACTCCTTATAGAGCAAGAACGGCAGGTGAACATGTGTAGCTTCTCAATTGAGCTCGTGACTATCTTAAACGAGTGTTTGAACAGCTCAATCTTCAGATGGTCTGGAAAACAATACGTACATATTACAGGGCTGTAAATGGGATGTCGAATGGCATCAAGCCTTGCCGTTGCGCTCTAGATCGAAGTCGAAATCCGCACTCGGTTTCCGGCTACCTCACTGTTGGTAACAAAGCGACTGTTTTGTTATTTGCTCAACACAGCATAGGATGACTGCTCTTCATCAAATAGCCAGAGAACTTGCAAAGAACAATGCGGTAAACGCATAAAAGAAACTGTTCACTATGTGGAGGAAACTTGTGCAATGAGTTTTTTCTGGTGAAGTAATGAAAGTGCCTCGCTGAATAGAGTGTAGGTCAACCTGTTCTTTCCAAGCACTGAAGAAAGCGAAAAAAACTTTGTGGCGCAGTGGTAGTGATGCAAATCATCATACCACTGCACAACCCGTCTTTCGCTGAAAAGCGCAGCGCGCATACTAAGCCTTCCATCCGTCCTGTGTCGGGGATTTAGAATAAGGCTTGTTTGAGAAAAGCTCATTTCCGCAATCCAAATAGGAATGCTCTAGAGCGGCTATCTTAGGATTCTATGAAGAATTGACGCTTCTTTCATCGTTTTAGGCTAACGTTTCGACGTCTTCGTCTACCTAAAAGCTGATGATCCGATGAGTCCATGCCCACAGTGGTTCTTTTTCCCGATGTGGTGCCTTCGTTGTTGCATGGAGCCGGATCTTCCTTAGTGAAGCATCTGCCGAATGAGGCATACTCACTTAGCGGTGATCTTTTATAAAGAGCGGTTCTTTTCGATAGCAGTGATTCTCCGATAATAACTTCCACGACCAACTTTCTATTAACCTCGGCATTGATCAAGTAATTCTTTGTATTCTTGCTGAGCAAACGCGAGGTGTTATTCATATTCTTTATTCGCAAATAAGCTGACGCTCGCGACTAACCGGCTCGAGATCCCTCATATGAGGGAGATCTCGCCTTAAGGCGAAGTTCGCCGAAACGTCAGCTTATTTGCGAATAAAGAATAATAATAACATCTCCGATAATAATCACTTGTTATTTCCGGCTAACGTTTCGACGTCTTTGTCTTCCTCAACGCTAATGATCAGAACCAGTTTTGCTGATCGACTTTGAAATATTATTGCGCTTTGTATTGGATGATCACGATAGTGACTTCTACAGAATGAATTTTCCAAAGAAAAACAAGTGGTTATAACGGAACAATCACCGCTATCGATAAGAACAGCCCTGTATAAGAGTGCATCGCCGAGTGAGCATGCCTCATTTGGGAGATACTTCGATATGGAAGATCCGGCTCGATATGACAACGACGAAACCAGATCGAGAAAACGAACGACTGTGTTTACATCAACTCGCATCGTGGGCTCTGAGGAAGACGAAGACGTCTAACTCTTTCTGTTTAACTTTTTATTTAGTGCCTATTATTTTTTCATGGTATGGTATTCGGTGAAGTACAACCAAAATAATGCTGAGACGTTTGCAAAACCCAGATCCTAGAGGTTTCTGTGTAGTATTTATCGTATTTAACCTATTTACATCACGCGACACCACATAAGATGGAATTGCAGGTCTTATTTAATTTGATTCGTCTTCTGGAATTAACCTTCCAGCAATCTCTTCAGATTTGCGTTGAATGCTGGTAGAGTGTGTTCCATTCAAAGTCCTGTATACCTGTGCTAATGTGTACTCAAGTCTTCATCACAGGAAATCTCTGACCGACTTACAAAACTGGAGAGATGAGGGACTAGCTTCAGTGAATTGGTGTAATACTCAGATTGAGGGTGTTATTAGACAGGAACTTTTAATCAGTGCGCTTCAGGCACCCTGTGTTTATATCGCTCAAATGATAGGACTAAACAGGTTAACAAAAAAAGTTTCAGACTGCTATAACTTCTAATTGTATGTAGAAAGTATAAACTGTGAAGGCTTTACAGGATGTACAGAGTAAGCTGCACATAGGATTCTGCTTGCTACAGGCGGTTGCTTGAGTATTCGCTGCCACGACACGAATTTGTTGTCGTGGGAGAATCGAACTCTCGAAATAGCAAATTTCCCTCCGATCCACTAAGGTCTTCAATATTTCCAAAGATAATCTGCTGTTCTGTTCACGAGTTCACACTTGGTTCTTAAGCAAGTGTATTCGGCTCACCTTTTTCTCTGAGCAGCGATAATTCGAGTCGATTGTCCACAACCGCTCGTCCTTGAGATGCAGGCCTTCGCAGTCGCATCGAACCGAATCTACTGAAATTTCCAGAAATTTCTTCCAAAAGCCCTTTATACACCAACTCGACAGCTGCATATGTAAACCCAAAAATTTGCCTTTTCTTGTGATGAAATAAGAGGACCTGCATCAGCTGATAAAGACCGCTAGGTTCCGAAAACCTTTATTCAGGTTCATAAAGTTAACTAATAGCTCAGACACCTTTATTGAAAATGCAACCCTGTTTGCGTACATATGAATGATATCTGAAGAACCTTCGTCGACCACTTGCTTTTGTTTCGTTCCTCTTTTCCTCACTGATCTCCATCTTCATTCCATTGAATTTTCTTCTATTTATAATGAATTTCCTCATTTAACACTTCGGATTAAATTTTATGGACGAAAATTCAGCATTCAGACATTGACCCACTTCAGCTGACTACGACTTCAACATCGTCGTCGAGCGACTTCTCATCGGGAATGGAGAAATTGAGAACGTGTAAGACAACGCGGAGTTTCCTGTGCCACAATAAATTTGATATGAACCCATAAATCCAGCTTCGGTGCGCAGAACTGAGGGATTTATATGACTTTTTTATAACTAATGTTTAGGACCTGGTTGCCTTGCGCCATTTAGAGCAGACTGGCTTTCCACCAGTATACTCCATAAAAAAAGCAGACATATAGGCCCACTTATTCAAATTTGCTCGAGAGGTGGCTACAACTGCAGAATTTTGGCGTATACTGGTAGCGAGCCTTCTGTTACTGGAGATGTGACGAACAGTGTAGTGATGATGGACATGTACGACTTGGTGGATGAAGGAAGGTATCCCTACACCAAGATTTGTGACATGAGCCTTCCGTTGACTAACAAGTTACTCAACGAGGAGTCACCCTAAAGGGCGATGTATGAGCAGTTGGAAAGGACCTTCAAAAAAGATCATCCGTCGGAAGCTGAAGAGAGAAGAGCGGATCAATTCACCAATGGCGCTGATGATTGAAAGAAAGTTGTTGACGGAGAAGTGAACTGCACGTTGTATGCGAAAGTTTTCAATTATCTGTAGGATATGCATATTGCATATATGCATAAAATTTAAGTTTCAGGCTTTAAATAACTTTCAAAATAAATGCAAAATGATAAAATAATGAGACTTCATAATCACCTCAAACGATTGACTGTGTCACACATGATTTAATTTGCAAGAAGTCTAGGACTGAACGCTCTTTTCAACGTCAGTAGTCCATCAATGCAAAATGAACCGTACTTCCAAAATCGACTCTCACCAGACCTCAGTAATAATGATTAATACCTACTTAGATTGTTAAGCTAACACGAGGTTGACAAAGATGTTTAATCGGCCAACGCTTCGACGTCTTTATCTTCGAAGACGTCGACACGTTATCCGCGAATAAACATCGTTGGCAAAGTGAGCTAATCCAAAGGACTTTTCATAAATTATTAAGTTAAGAGAACAACCTTTCAAAGACTACGTCTAATATAACACCCTTATTGGATAAGCTAGCGCTTGAGAATAAAAAGAGCGGTACATAAGCTCTCTGGACTAATACTCATCGCTGTTCTTCAAAATACATGGTATCGCAAGTAAAAGTTTAGCGAAACAGCTTGCTGTCCAGCTTAAAATCGTCATTCCAGAAAATGACTATCTAAACTTCACTTGAGGTGCTAATGGCGCTGTTATGAATTTGCTAATTCCGCATGGAAGGATTGGTGAGACCGGACGCGCGAGATCGAACCAAAGTACGCGGGGTGTGTTGCAGAGCAGCTGCTCTATGCACTGTATTACCACATGCCATCTGTTCTCATACTACTATCATATTACTACCGCAACTTCAGGAGTGCAAGAATTAATCAGATTTATTTGGAAATGTGAAATGCAACATTCTAGCACTTCTACTGTATCCGAAAAGTGGAAATATGTGTGTACGCGTGTGATAATGTAAAATGTTCTGCTCGTGTGATGCCCATTTAGTCGTAAACATGACATCTTTTCTTTTTTATTAAGGATGTAGTAGACATCAAAGATATATTACATCTAGACACAAAAAATGCACTTAGCTTTCTGCTCTCAATATACAACACTGTACAGTTCTGTATCCAGAAAAGACCAGACACTACTTGCATGACGAAGCTTTACAAGTGGTTAACAAAAGCACCAGTGACGATTATACTCTTTAAAACATAAGTAGTCAATATGAATCACCCTATTTTCAACCCAATACGACATAATTACGAAGACAAGCCACCAATGCGCACCATGACGTTCCCAAAGCGTCCGACAAAATCACTGCTTTTACCGGGAATGGAAACAGTAAACGATCAGAATACGCAAAGAAACAACAGCGTGGGTTAAAATAGCATTGCATAAGAAAAAAGAAACGGCTTTAGAGCGAGTAAACAAATCAATTCAACTAAAATGTGGAAGGCAAAAGAATTAATAACAAATGCACCAATATATAAACTCGTGCTACAAATATTAGCAAATCATAGAGATTCAATGGACGATTCGAACTCTGTACCTGAAAACTCACAAGCGTATGACTAATTCCAACCAATCCATAAAAGGCAATAACGTTCTTTCCGAGTTTACATAAACTAACCACGACAAAATTCTGAGAAATCAACAGCCAGCGACTGCTTTAGCAAGATCAAGACAGACAAATTGACCGATCCGAATGCACCATATATCGAAAAACGTTACGAAAATTAAATCCAACCTACTAATTGTTTCTGTGAGAAACAGCACAACTATTTGCAACTTTTGGCTTCTGCCAAAATTGATCCTGAATAGTAAAACCATCGATGGTTGCGCTGAGATGTCTCGTTGGTATCTGCATGAAGTTCTTTGCACCAGAATCATACCTAAAATTTAAATTCGCTTCACTAAAAGAGAAAAAAAGAAGCATGCGGATTCTTGCATGGATACAGTGTGAGAACGTTTATATCCCTAACCAACGAAGCCATTCTTAATACAGCTCAAAGGAAAACAGAGCTTATTGCGCGTAGATAAAGTGGAACCCATGACTGAACTTGAAGTATACGAAAGCAGGACAACTATATAATAGTTCAAAACATTTTAAAATGGAAAAAAGACTCAAAAAATCGTGAAAAAGTACACCTTGCACTTCATTTGCTCAGCAAACACATTATGTTTCTTGATCATCCTTAAGAAATCATAACGGTACAAAAGTGTCACAAAGTCGAAATGCTGCCTAAAGAAGTGCAGCGGATGCGACCCCGCTCTCTTTCAAATAGCGGCTCAGAACATCACAGGTTTGATAACCTCTCTAATGAAGAAACACAACGATATTCCACAAAATTCATGTATGTGAATTGCAATATAGACTAAATTTCAAAGTTTAGAAAACGTTGACAAAAATACGTTAGTTTCAGTTATTTCTAATCTAGTTGGTAATGTCCAATTCCGAAAATGCTGCGTCACTTTGAACTCCAAATTAAAGAGTGAACATTTCAAAATGAAAGAGCGTAAGTTCGAAAAATCGTACTTGAACATCAACTTCATGATACCCTCTGAGCATTTCGAAGGACCTTGCCCTGAGATCTTGATAGCCGTATCCGACACCTGAAATACAGTAATGAAAGAACAATAATAAGAAAAACAATGCTGCCAAATGTAGGCAAAATTGCAGTAAAAGAAAGCAAACTATTTCATCAAAAAAACAAACCAATAATAGTGACATACAGAAGTTTTACATACATCGTAGACAGTGTTTGTTGATAACTCAAACAATGACAGGAAAGTAAACTGAACTCAGATCTTCAGATCGAATTTCTGCCTTGGCATATTTCTACTAACAAGTAGGAGTGTTTCGCAATGTTTTTCCCCACCATTTTCTCCCAATGCTATGTTTCACAGCGGTTTGGAGGCATAAAACTTTTATGTCTTAGCCATGAAGATCTACATAAATTTCCAAAATAGTAGCCGATAACCCAACTATAACCGATTCCTATTCTCTCATCGTTCGGTGAGCAAATTCTAGTCCAAAAGCAAAATACAAATAAAATGTAAAAAAATACCTGGTCCCAACTATAAAGTCCTCTGTATTGACACTTATTATCACGAAAGAGTACAAGGAAATGTTTGGCATCCGACGCTGATAAGTCGTTCATCGTCTGAATACGAAAAGTAAACTTCAAAAAAATCTATGAACTTCTCCATCTCACCTTGACTCTCGTTGCATCGTTCACAGCACCAGGGAACACACTATATTGCAGTGCATTGATTACTAACCCACGATTTGACTTGGGTACTGCTTTTGCGAACAGTTTGTGAGCTGAAAGCTAGACGTACATTTGTGTTCGGGTGTTCGATACCATTACAAAGTTCCGTTATTTAATAATAGTCTACCAAGATACGATTCCACGTGTTACGATCTATACGCAACAACTTGCAGATAAACCTATATCACTGAATAGAAGAGAAAATTAGAAATGAAGGAATGACATTAAAAATAAAAATGCTAAGGTAATGATAAAAAGAAAACAGTGAAACGAACTTAAGAATCAATAAACTGACATCACTCACTGTTCTGTGATATCATGGAAATATAGTGTTGATATAAATACAGATTATAAATAGACCACAACAATACACTTCTTGACTATCACACATGAATCTTAGGACTTCACGAAAAAAAAGGTATTATAAGAAAGCCGATAAGATAGTATACGGCAAACTTTACGCTATCGAACTTTAACTGCATTTAACCATCGTAAATGTTGACACCACCAGGAAATTTATTACCACTAAAAACGTCATGAGACCTGACACCTACTTGGTTCTTGTAGACTCTGGACAGGGATCCGTTGCTCTACGGTGGATTGCCCACGCATTCGATGAAGGCGGGCTTTATCCGAACTTCCAGGGGATATAATTGACTCAGACATCTAAATTATTTTTTAAAAGACAATTAACAGCAACGAAAGAAAATACTGTACACACCAATCGGTCCAAATATAAAAATCGAAGCAAGATTTCATTCCTATTACACCAAAACCACAAACGGTGTAACAAAATTAGTGCTGTGGCTTTCCTTAACTTGACGTTACAATCAATCTTATCAATAGCCCAACAAAATTACCCACCAGGAAGCCCAGCTAGGAGTAAACCAATACCAGAATCAACCATCACTCGGCCATCAAACTACTCGCATGACAGCAAATCTCCCTTTCATTCACAAAGCGACTATTGCCTGTAGTGGTTACGACCTGGGTCATGCCTTGGCTTGGTTGACCTCACGACTCCGGTGAAACACAATGGCTAAACCGGCAAAACTCCGAAAAAATGGAAGCTATGCTGGGGCCCACACAATCAGTTAGGATGGGTCATCAAAGTATCCAAATAAGTAAGCCCAATAAAAAAGAATTAACAGCAAAAAAATGACTGAAACAATTGTTCCACTAATATTTGATCGGCATGCATGTAACGCAATGTCTAAAGGTGCTCTGCAAAATACACATTATCGTGCATTCGATCCCGCGCTCACCAGCACTTCCATCCGTCTGCGATTGGCATATTCGTGCTAGACTTGTCTTAAAGGATAGCAGCACTGATCTTACACATCCACTGCAAGTCACTGCAGAAAATAGATATGCATTCAATCATCTCTAACGATTCCTGATTAATTCGAATGCATGGCGCATGTAACAGTGACTGATCCACCCCGAAACCATCAATTTTTTCAACCAACTGACCATAAAATACGACATTCCAATCTGTCCTCGTTTGTAATACCAAATTTGCATGCAGTGACCTTATAAAAAAAACTTACCTGAGATTTAGCCCTTATGAAAGGAGGTTGCGAGTGTCCACGTCCAGAAGATCCTCGGGAAGAAGTCGAACCTGATTCGATGCCCAAATCTTTCTCCATTTTACGTCGTTTGTAGTCATCCAGAATTTTCTGACTAAATACAAAATACGAAGGCCGTTTTTGTTATAAATATGTCACAACTGGTAAGGGCAGCTTAAGAAATACCGCTGTAGTTCCTTTTCCAGTTTTCGTTGTTCGGCCATTTCCCGTTTTGCTATCTCAGCCATTCTCTTCTCTGCATTTCGCTGTTCTATTTGGTCAACCTATACGGCAAACACAGTTAATATAAAACTCTTAAGACCCTTTTAGTTTCCTTAATCCTATAACCAGTAATCATGTGGAGCGCTCCTTTTAATGTACCAGGCCACTTAATTTGAAATAAATCACAATCTCAACTTCGTAAACTGGCTGGCGTCAGCTGTAGCCTTTATTCTACACGTGTTGAGATTCATGTCACTCAAACGGAAGCAAAATGTTTGCTCAGTATTAACAACTATTAACTAAAATCCAGCAACTCTCGCAGTATCATATATTTTACCAACTGCGACCGTATATAACAAAGTGTAGGAAAACCAAGACATCATCTTGCGTTCTTTGGAAATTATAAAACTGTTAAAGAAGGCCCTTATTTTCGCATGAACTTCTCCCACTCTCATATATTGCAAATATAAAAGTTCACATATTAAAAATTTAAAAAAGGCAGAAAGAAGCCTTATGGAATTGAGGTTACGACCTTGTTTTCGATTTCCTCTTTGCGTTTCATTGTCTTTGCTAAAAGTGCAGCTCGCTTAGCTTGACGACGTTGTTCAGCCTGTGATAATAATAATTACTCGATACACAATGAAATGTAACGAACACAGAATTAATCGGCTATATAAAACAAGTTCGAAAACTAAAAGCTAGTTGAACGTACAATTTTATCGAAATCCTCCGCCACTTGATCATCACTTACAACAAACGCTGGCCCGGTAGAAGACACGTTTCTGAAAATGAATTTCTAATAAGATTAACAAAATAAAACACCGATTAGAATAGGACACGGAAGGAACCTTCTCGTGTTTAGCATAGTTTAACAATAAGACAGCTCGTTTAATACTCATCTTCGTAGCGCTGGTGTATCAACCACAGATACATCAAATAAAGCCGGACTAATAAAGCAATGTTCATATTCACAACATACCTGGTAGAATCTAAAGCTACTCCATTCATGTTATTAGACGGATCGCGAGGTGGTGATGGCTGCGATGGAACAGCCACATGATCTAAATTCGAAACTACGGATCTAATAAATGAAGAGAACGTTCAGCAACCCAAGTACATCAACCAAATCGAATGAGAACCTTGGGAAGGTCCCCACTCCAGAGAACAGGCCTCGGCGTCAGGAGAACCAGTGATATCACTTACACAACGAGAATCTCTCGAACGACGCAAAGTTCCGAATGCAGAAGACTGCAGACGGAGTTGATCCTAAGTAAATGCGCATTTATTGAAAATGACTTTTAGCACTCTTACCAAACAACTTAATGAAATGCACATCATCGCTTGGAACTGTTGGTACTAGATCTGGTTGATTAACAAGATCTTGCTGACTTTTGATAAATGTCTGGTTTTCCCATGTTCTACGCTGTAAACGAGCGGTATGACCCTAAAATAAAGATAACTAGGTCAAATTAACAAACTCAACACGACATATGCAAAATAATCTACTTTCTGACAAATTCGCAATCGTGTAGGTTTCTCGAAAATTACCGAAAACTTCTCGATAATATGTGTATCACAGGATTTGCGCATTTGACTTATTGCAAGTAAAGAAACTTATATAAGGGGTTTAGAACAATCCTTCTAAAGATGCAAAAAAAATTTCTATGATATCATTTTTATTCAATTTAAGTCTTTATATTAAGACAAAAACTACCCATATTAACGACATTATTTGAAAACACCCTACAGATCACTCTCATAGAGGGATCTCAAGCCGGTTAGTCGCGAAGCAACGAGACGGATAGGGGTTAATCGCGGACCAAAAGCAATTTATGAAGACAGTGTGTTATCGCTTACGCGAAACGTATTCTACTAAAACAAACGGGCTTCACTCCCCAATCCCCTGACCCCGGAAGAGCAGCAGATTCGCGAGGGTTGGGGAGGACGAGCACGGAGACGCTGTGAAAACCTCAGAGCCATTCTCGAGAGCGACTCAAGATAATACGTCAACATGAAATCGCACGAACTACAGGCAAAGGTTAACTCACATCCGAATTCGCAAACCAATGCAGACCGGACACAAGAGGAGACCTTAAAAAGACAAGAGAAGTAGTTATAGTGGAAGCTGCTAAGGCAGGGAAAAGCATTCGCAAAGCCCACCGAAGCTTGTCCAATTACAAAACTAAGATGATTACACTCCGACGCCCAGACGGAACAATTACAGCGTCCAGTAAGGCAAAGGGAAAAGCATTCACGATTACTGCTCAGATCTCTTCAGCAACCACGTTATATCGCTCTCATATGAATAAAAGAGGATGAATGTGGTGTGTGGAAAGATTGGTCTTCGACTAAATCTCAAGAAAACGATGTTCATGAAGAACGGATTGGTTTTGTTTGCCCCATTCACGCTCAACGGAACGAATATCTCCGAATGCTCCAGTTATGTCTATCTAGGTCGGGAAATCAATATGATGAACGACTTAGCTCCAGAGCTGAGCAGAAGGAAACGAGCGGCTTGGGGAGCTTTCAAGAGCATCGAGGATGTAGTGAAGAGAACAAAGAACACCCGACTCCGTGCCCACCTTTTCGACTCAACGGTTCTTCCTGCCCTCAGTCGAAAGGACGATGCTAGGAGTATCCCGTTTCACACAAATAAGGGATGGGATCCGAAGCTCCGACCTACGTCAACGATCGAAAATTAAAGATGCCGTTCTATACGCCAAACAGTCGAAGATAAGGTGGGCCAGACACGTAATGCGTATGAATGATAACCGATGGACAAGGGCTGTTAGTGACTGGATTCCTCGGGATGTCAAACGTACTGCAGGAAGACTACCGACCCGATGGTCAGAGTTCTTCACGAAAAGCCTAGAAGAAAGATATGATGCTCGACGAGTCCCTAAAGCGAGGAGAACCCATTGGGCTACTCTTGCCCGCGATAGGGAAAAATGGAGGATTTACTGGCGCCCGCTCGAGTCATTCGACGATCAACGGGACTACAGGTGATACAGGTGACAGGTGAATGTGGTGTACAAATGGTTCGCCCATCCGAAATCCGACATGCAATTTGGTCGGTGAAAAATTGAACAGCACCAGCTCCGGACAGGATACGATCAGAACACCTGAAGAACCTTCCGCGGGTCCTCGTGAACACATTGGCTCGGCTCTTCACACGCTACCTGTCTGAATACAAGGTCCCTACTCAGCGGAAGATCGTGTTATTGGTCAAGAAAGGTGACTACATGATATAGGCAACTATCGCCCAATCTGCCTGCTGCCTGTCGTCAATAAACTTTTACCTCGAGTCATCCTAAATAGGATTGACAAAAAACTGGACGAAGGACAACCATATGAGCAAGCAAGATCTCGAAAAGGATTTAGTACGATGGACCACATCCACACGATAAGAAGACTCATTGAGGTATCGCGAGAGTAAAAAAGAACGCTCTGTATCACTTTCGTCGATTTAAAGAAGGCCTTTAACTCAATTGATATAGAAGTAGTCATGGAAACCCTCGATAGTCAAGGAGTCCCTACACAGTACATAAAGATTCTTCCAGAGCTGAACAAAAAGTTGACAACCAAGATACCACCATTGTACAACGATATTAACATTGACGTCAAAAGAAGAGTTAAGAGTTAAGGTGACACCATCTTGCCAAAATTATTTACCGCAACCTTCGTGAACGCCATGCCAACACTGGAATGGGACAACATGCTAGTAAAAATCTCTTCCCTTAGCTAATGATGTTTTTATAAAACCAAACATTAGCCAATAGGAACGAATTCTTGCCGACTTTAATAAAGCCTGGAAAAAGCTTAGCCTTCAACTGAACTCACAAAAATGACATTCATGAGGAAATGATTTGTTATGCATGCCATATTCACGCTCAAAAGAATGAGTGTATCTGAATGCTGCAGCTACGTCTACCCAGGTTAGAGGATCAAAATCATGAACGACTTAGCTCCAGACTTAAACAGGAAGAAGCAGGTGACTTGGGGAACTTTCAAGAGTACTGAGGATGGAGAGAAGTCCGTGGGCGCCTTTGCGATTCCATGATTCTTTCTGGACTTACGTATACTTTAGAAACCTGGCCGCTTCGCAAGAAGAAATGATCGCTCAGCGTCATTGAACGCGCAGTCGAAAGGACGATACTAGAACTATCCCACGTCACACAAGTGAGAGAAAGGAACTGGAGCTCCGATCTACGCCAATGATCGAAAATCGACGATGCCGTTCTACATGCCGATAACGCGGGCCGGAAAAGTAATGCATATAAATGACAACTGATGAGATGAGGAAGAGCTGTAAGGAGTCGGATTTCTCGGCAGGTGAAACGTACTGCAAGAAGACGACGGATCCGATGGTCAGAGCTCTTAACCAAAACCTATGGGTAAAGTGTGATGTTCAACGAGGCCCTAGAGTGAGCACATGTCACTGGACTACTCTTGGCCACGACAGGGAAAAATAAAATATTTACGGCCTCCGGCTCGAGTCACTCGACCATGAACGGGACAATAGGTGACATGTGATCTGAAAATTGTCTACTCGTTCCGTTACTTGATATACGAGTTCCAATGGAAAAAGAAAAAAGAAAAACAGTTTGTGGATTCTCAAATACCATCATGGCAGTATAATAGAATAAGAAATGTCCTATTTACTGAGTAAACCTCAGCAACGTTTAATGGCTCTCATTCCAATTAACATACAAGTCTCAATATGAATCGATTGTTAGTCATAAGGAGCAAAATAGCCAGTATGCATTGATTTCTTAGTCATACGTAAGTCTACATGTGCCAAATCTTCAGCTCATATCAACTCAATGTGAACTTTGCTAACTAAAATAAATACCACTAGAATCTTTCCGGGAAGATACAAGTCTTCACTTATTATCAAAAGGTTCCGATTTTCAAATCCCCTATTACATTTTTTAAACGTGTTTTTCCGAGATTAGATTCCCAATAGCAAACGCGATTTCTAACATGGGACGCGAGCATGTCCACCCGACTGCATCCTAGTAGTTTTCGACAAACGAAGTCGGGTTTAAAAAAAAAACTTAAAAACCGTTTTTTTAACTTTCATTAAATTTGAATTTTAAAGTAGGTTAAAATGAAAGTAGCACATTATAAAACTTTGCATAGCCTTAAATCAAATTAATTAAGTTTGTAGAACAGAATCCCATTTGTGGTATTATCAATTCCACAAACTGTTAGTAGTGCTCGCTGGTTGGTGAACTTATTTTCTACCAGGTACAACTCACATAACTCATTCAGTAGTTAATATATTAAAGCAAGAATGAAATAGTGTAGTGGATATAAAATCACGACGGACACGAAAAGAAATAGTGTGTATACCTGTTGATACGTCATTCCCCAATTTGTGAGATTTCGATTTATCTCAAGAGGAGGATCAACGCGACTAGATGCTGCCTGAAATTATAATTGAATTTGTGTTTATTTTCAGAAGCACACATTGAAAAGGTAGCGAAAGTCGCACCTTTTCAAAAAAGCTTTTGACAAGATACAATTTCTGCCTTAAGCAAGAAACAAACTAAGACAACAAACTATGACCGACTGAAAACCGATAAGATTTGAGGAAACTCAGCCAAGAAATTCACGTCAAAAAAATTCACATCTTGACTATGGAGCCGAAACGTCATTGTTCCATCTTGAGGTTCGTAGCCGAATGGTGGTTGATTCTCGGCTTGTGCACTCTGGTACGAAGAGTATGACTGCCCATGTTGTTGCGGTATTACGGCCGGTAACATTGGAGTCTGTGGTTGGGCAGCAAATGAGCATGGAATGTGAGTGTCAACCGGTGTTTGTGCATAAGATTGTGGCGATGAATAGCTCGAGGCGGATGGTGCCATCATTGATGACTGGTGAAGTGTAAACCCGTTAGCGACATGAGCAGACTGATGCATCTGTAGAAACATGTGAATCGATCGATATGGAAAACTGACTACATCTTAATATACCCCCAAATCGACCTACCATTGCATAGGCAGGTTGTCGCGACTGCTGCGAATATGCACCGGACAAAGGAGAAGAATACATGTCTGGTGAATACATGGGCTGCGTTTGCATCTGTTGTGGCTGCACCAGACCAGTGGGATACTCACCATACGGTGGTGCTTGACCAGGCAAATAGTTCAGCACTCCATTTGATAAACTCGAACGCAGCTACAATAGAAACATCTCAAGGCAAAAGACGTCAAGAAAAAAAACAAGAAAGCACAAGGCTAAGATCTTGAGGTCAGGCGCATTTTTTGCAATATGTGCACTTCACCGCGGCGGTTTGTGGCTGATATAAAGAGACTTGCAATTATTAAATTACCTAAGTAGAATGAAACGAAGCGGAAATTTTACACCGAAAAATGTATGGTTAAACGTCTGCAAAAATTCCTACCATGTACGAAAAGCACCAATTACAGCCTATTTTAAAACCAACTTTCATTTACCATAGACAGTAATAATTAGCGCTATGTCACAATAACTATGTAGTGCTTGGAGTACACGTGGTTTGTTTTCACTATCGACATGGAACGTACAAATAAACAACGTGAATATATTTCTTATTACCTGGTGAGGCTGGGCATATCCATAAAACTCTTGTTTCTGTTGCTGAGAAAACGGTTGTGCATAGTTGGGCATTGCATTAGAGCCAACATTATGCGGCAATG
This sequence comes from Angiostrongylus cantonensis, assembly GCA_009735665.1. Lineage (NCBI taxonomy): Eukaryota > Metazoa > Nematoda > Chromadorea > Rhabditida > Metastrongylidae > Angiostrongylus > Angiostrongylus cantonensis. The sequence goes on from MQTX01000071.1 coordinate 120,456, forward strand.
TTCCATATTCAGCTCGAGCTGATGTGGTACCTGCCCGCGACAGTTCTGAAAACATTATTAAAGTAGACACAAATCCAGCAAAATAAATGCCTCAACCACCTTGATATACACTTGGTTGCGATATTGCACGAATTATACGTTGTTCATCAGAGTTACTCATGAGCGCTACTCGTTGCATAAGATCTGTCAGCTTGCGATCCAACTCCCGAATAAGCTTCGAATCCGGAGAATCGGACTTTGCAGCATTCTCCAAAAAGCTTAAGATAAGTATTAGAAATAATGACAGAAGGAAATAATAAACTGACCGCGGAATCAGGTTCGTACTTGCTCATCAAGGCAAAAAATGCAGCCTTGCCTTTTTCAGCGCGTTCTGACTCAGTCATCGTACTAAATATATATATATATATATATATATATATTGAAAACAAATATTTCAAAAAAAAAACGGAATCGTTTATCCCACTTTATCAGAGCTTTCCTTTTCTCATGATCCCGCCTTTTCTCCTCAAGTGCAAGCCGGATTGATGCAATTGGAAGCGAATCACTTCTCGCATATGGAGATACCGATGCCGACGTGCTGACGGTACTACCCTCATTAGGCTAAAAGCATGCATATATGAATATGAAGGTACAAATAAAAATGGAATAACGTATACGAAAAAATGGACATAACACCCATTGATAGACAGATTTCTACCTGTGCCAGATTACCGAAGTTTGTAATGTTCGTTCCCCACTGCTCTGACGCTTGTCGTTGCGAAGTAGTTAGATGGGAGTCTTTTGCCCTTAAGAGCAAACGTCTTAATTCGGAGAAGACAAAACGCCGATGAAATAACCTACAACGTTATAAATATCCTACAAACCTGTTGGTCATAAGACTATCTTGACTCATCATGCTCGTGGAACGGGATGGTAGAGTCGCACTTCCGCCTTCACTACATGTTACTAGTACGGTGTTCAATGGATTTCTTACACTTCGAGATTGAGGAGTACGAGCAACTGATTTACCAGCTCGCAAATCAGGAATAGGCTGGATTGGAACAAAGCGGCGAGGGGACGTCATGGGTTCCGGTTGGACCACAACTGAAATCACATCATATAAACACTACAAATGATACTGAAATATAAAGCTATAAAACGCACCAGTTGGAGCAGGTTCGAAGATGTCAAATAAGTCAGCAAGAAAAGCATTAATATTCATTTGTAAAGAATCACGAAGATATAGAATATCTTCGATTTCAAAATGAAATGGATTCCACGGCAGGTTATTATGGCAAAAACGCCTAAAATGATGCGGAACATAAAGATAAAAAAGCACTGATACACTGATAGCACTTGCTGATAGCAACTCGAAAACAAAGCTCTAATCAACAGCAAAGTTTGATCTATTAAGATAAAACAAAATTCAATCGCATTTAACGAAACCGTGCCACAGCCTACAGTTTTCCATATTCTGCCAAACAAATAATACGGAATGGCAAACAGTCTCAATATTCTAAACTGAGAATTAAAAACTGATTAAAAATGAGATGAAAAACCAAACAACTCGACAAAACGAAAAAAAAAAGCGCCCGAAAATGTAGCACTATTTATAATAAAAACATGGAAAAGAAATCACGAAAAACCACTTTAAAAGCCTCTGATAAGTATAGAATGACCCACTGCAAAAGAAACAAATTGTAGTGACAATCCGCTGTGCTCATCTGGTCATTGTAGCACACCTCTATAAATCATGTGTCAAAAAAAACTCGTACTTCTGCATCCACTAAGGAGAAAATGTGTCATACCTTCGATATCCATTTCCCTAGGACGATACCATGCAACAAGCGCACAAAGGCATTGCCCATCACTAATTTCGTCGTAAAGATCTTCCATTTCGGGTATCATACCGCCTTCTGCACCACCTAGAAAACTAGGTAGTTCAATGGCATTATTAAAACCACGAGGAGACTCTTCAGATACCTTTCAACTGTATTTGTGAGCGCTCAACGTCATCTCTCACTAAAAGGCAAACTTTGTTAATCCAGAAAAGAAGCGCATCAACTGAGTCCATAGGTCGTTCACTCTCGTCTACGGTCGTATGACGGCTTTAAAAAAAGGAACGCTATATTACGACTTTGGAAATCGAAAAAATGTGATAAAGCTTTTACCTTACAGCATCGATAACGCGATCCACGGTGATTACATTACGAAGATGAGCCAACATCAACGCATCCATCATCGCCAGATGAGCAGCCTTGAATAGGATATCTACATCCTTCACTCAGCACATTAATCAACGGCTTCAAAAATTGTACCATCTGGAAGCTATCGGCTGTAAAAAGCTCATCTTCTGTGACATTCGCCGACTTCCCATTGCTACATTGCACCACATCGACACCATAGTCAGTAAGCGCAGCTATGACCGCTCCATGAGATTGCTTAAACAGGAGAAAAAAATTAATTCTTAATATAATGAGGCAAAATACGAATACTAAGAAGCAAGTGGTAGGATTAAAAACTAGAATTAGAAAAAGAAGCATTAAGGATTAAGAAAGCAAAAGTTTTTTTTATGCATCTCTGCTCACTTTTTCTAATCAATAGTTAGTTAACTAACAAACAGGGCATCGCGCGAAAAATATTTTCATCCAGATTTCCAGAAAAGGATACATTTATAAAACACTAAAACGTGGCGTGTCCAGTAACGTGTCCTAGAATGAGCACAACCGACTGAGCTATCTTCGCAAGGGATGTGGACAAATACTAAACCTTAGTGGCGCCCATTTCAGTCCCTCAGTGAACAACGAATAGACAAGGGATCATACGGCACAAGTGATATATAGTACATGTAGATATATATAACAAACATACATAATATCCCTGCCAACGGTTTACCGCCTCATCGTGGCTGGGAGGTGTTCCTGGGTGTCGGGGTGCGATGTACAGTAGAAGGATTCATCCCCCACAGGGTCTCCAAAGCTGAGTCCGGTGTTTCCATAAGGAAGCCTAGTTCCACTCCAGCCTAATAAACCAATACCTGGATCCACCAAAGCCCTGTTATCAAACTAGTCGCATGGTGGCAAATCTCGCTCTGATCCACAAGGGTGGCGATTATCAGTAGTGGTGACTACCAGCGGCCGACTTTGGCCAGGATGACCTTCGGACTCCGAAGAACCAAAATGACTAAACCAGCAAAACTCCGAAAAATGGAGATTATTCTGGGGCCCACACAACCAGTGAGGACGGGCCGTCCAATTGTTTAAATATACAAGTATATACATAATACCACTGAAATAAACAGCACGTCTTATGCTCTGTAACTTTCAAAAAATTGTCAAAAGCATTACAAGAAGAAAACATACCGTTACAAGATGTGGTTCTTTAAATATTTTGGCTGCTGCCTGACAGTACAGTGAGCCGTTAGTCAAACCAGTTAGTATGGCGATGTCTAATTGTAAATGACCCTAAACGATGTGAACACCTTTAAACAGAGATTTGGACCAAATAGAGTTATAGAAATTTCTAAACGCTTACTCTTTCGTCACGAAAGCCACTAAGCCGAAGCTTGTCCGGTATGTCTTTCTCTTGTCCATACACACGCAATATCAGCCAACGAATAGAGGCGGCCAGTTTACCCTTAAGTTTTTCAAACAACTAAAAATTGTCGATTTTCGTAGACCTCATTCACAACATTCTCTCAAATCATAAGTCGCTCAATGTGGAAAAAAGCGATGATCTTCGCCATAGACCTTGCATACGACATCAGAGCTCAATCTCATCAAGACGTTACCAACGTTCATGAATATCTATACTCTGTTTACAACTAGCATTGTCGTGAACTCCACTCTTAGCCTCTACGAAGACCACGGAAACGTCTATGACGGGACGAAGTCCAATCTGCGAAGAGTAAGTCAATTCATGCAGGACTTCACCCTTGGTAGCACCTAGGATTAATCTGCTATTTAGTGATATCGTAGTTTTCGAAATCCCTAGGCTTATAGTAACAACTGAGAGCTCTCCTTCGATAATCGAAAAGTTGAAAATGACATACCACCCTAAAACTAAAGCACAGATACGGAATGGTGTCGAAGTATTGACAAATATCTAAGGATAACGCTGCGGGGACAGCATCCAAAGCAATTTCTCCAAAACGAATGAAGAAATAATCAGTGCGAACAATTCTTTTTACTGGCATGAACGAAAAGAAAAGAAAAGTGCTCGAAGTGGCTTGCCGTTTTCAAACAATTGTTCACCGCCGACGTCAATTGTCTTCACAATGGCTTACAGCGGCCCTCTGGCACAGATAAACAACAACAAACAAACAAACGAGTACGTAACAAGTTAAGTGACGCATTTAGCCTCCGAAGATAACGTGGACTCTCCTCACTCTGAGCAGAATACGCATAATACTCAATGCAAATGAATGTACATGAATAGAAGAGCAACCAGCATATCTGGCTTCTATTAGTAGTCATAACTATTCAGAAAAAAACCAGGCTGACGAAGAAAAGACAGATTTTCGATGCAGTACATTAGAAATAGTAGAGAAGTCTCGTACCTCAGTTTCCATGTACTGATCGAGAGGGGTGAGTGGTGGTAGGAATGGCTCATCCATGCTAACAAATGAAGTCGGATGATCACCAAAACACCTAAGAAATCATATAAACTGAAAAAATCGATAATTCACAGCTATAAAAAGAAGGAAAAACGTCCGAAACACGAACGGAGAAGACATGTAAACGGTCTCTGCTCAGTTAAAAAAGCATATTACATCGCAGCGGGAGGAAAAACATTAAAATCCTATCACACATCGACAGAGTAAGAGTGTTGGTGAATAGTGCTCAATAAGAAAAAAGAACCTTCTGGACAAAAAGTTCTGAGCTACTCGGGCGGGGGGAACCGTGGACTATGGGATATCCACAAGGGTCCACTAAAAAGAATGGAAGTTATTACGAAGATCCAACAATTCCACATAAATCACAAGAGTCCGATCAATAACGTGTTACAAAAAACACCTTACTTCTACTAGTTAGAAAAAAACAGCTCTAATTTCACGACTATACGACACTACGAGGCTGCTGGCTACCACATGCCTTGCGGGGTCAAGCGAAACGCGACGCAACACGCGTCGCCGGACTACCTTTCTACCAATGTCTCCCACTGAGCGCTCGCTTCCGGAGTCTTACAAAGGTGAACCGGAAACGGCATTCCGGATGCGGTAAAGGCAGATGTGGAACGATATCCGGATAGGGTACGATACGCTATCATACCGGAAACGTATAACGTTCTAGGATAACGGAAAATTATCCTAATCGCATAATCCGTAGGTCTTTCCCTCTTTGGGTTTCAATATCAGCATCTTAGGAAATTAGAATCGATAATGCGAATTGAGGGAAATAACGTCACTACTTGTTTTAATAGGGCGCGTGTGGCGCAGTGGTTAGAGGCGCCACTGCGACACGCACGTGGAATCGATTCCTGCGCCCATGGCCCACCAAGCCTTCCATTCCTTCGGGGTGTGAAAATTGGTACCAGTCTTGTCTGGGAGGATAGCAACACTGGCTCGATACATCGGCGGTCCACCGCGAGTCATTATAAAGGCCAGATATGCATTCAGTCACCTCCAACGATACTCAATGAAGTCGAATGCATGGCGCATCCCTCAGGGATTGGTCAACGCCGAGAGCTTTATCCTTTATCCTTTTACTTGTTTTATTAGTAAATAACCTCCCAAAGGTTTACCGCCTCATTGGGGTGCGATATACAGCGGGGATTCATCCCACTAGCAGGGCCTCCCGTACTGAGAAGAAATCCGGCGTTTTCATAAGGAAGCCCAGCTGAGAGTAAACCAATGCCAGGATCTGCCATCGTCCTAGTATCAAACCAGTTGCATGGCAGCAAATCTCCCTTTAAACCACAAGGGCGATGACTACCTGTGGTGGCGACGAGCGTCGGCAGACTTTGGTTAGGCTCACCTCGCAACTCTAGGGAACCACGAAGGCTAAATTAGCGAAATTCCGAAAAAAAAGAAATGGAAATTATGCTGGGGATCACACAGTCCGTGCAGATGGGCCATCCAAATATCCAAACAAGTGAAGAATAGTAAATAAAGGTGCAAGAAGTGCTGTTTCAGAGGTAGCAGATTTGTGTTCATCATTTTCCTTTCGATCCACGAAAGATGGAGAGTGCCTATGACGAAAACGTGGCTACGACAACCACAGGATTCCAGTGAGGATCTACTCAACCAGCATTCAACGGCCTTCTGAGCTTGAGACCGAAGTCCTCAACTAAAATCAGAATCCACTCAGTGTTTTCAAAGTCCTTAAGGAGCATGGGAATAGCTGCACTTGAGAGATCTTCATGGCGGGTGAAGATATATCAGATTATTAGACGTGCCGTACTCGAACGATGTTCCTGCGACAGTGAACACTACTTGTGGATGTTCATCACTCGCCCGATACAGAACATTCTCAGTAGTTGTCGAATATTCTCTATCTTTACATTATTTCTCCGTTGACTATTCTTCATCGTTCATGTGCTAGATTCTCATTGCTTAGTCATCCCCAAATAGCAAAGTCCTCTCTAAAAAGTTTCTTAGAGCTTCCCACCTGCCGCTTTTTGATGAAGGCATTCGCGGCTACCACACTGTTCATTGAATCGGCCTCTCTCAAACCGTTTCTTCAACCCATCTGCTTGCTGTATCTTCAACTATCCTAACTAATCTTCTCTCATCATAACATTATGAACTGCTCCTTCAGCTTTCAGCTTTCAGCTCGTTCAGTTCGTTCAACCAATGCTTCTGCAGCTCCCAATCTTCGTCTTGTATCGTTATCGTTTTGCTGTTATTGTTGTTATTCCTATCATAGACGACTACAACCCAGTGTCTCAGGGCGTTCGGCTCGGCGACTAATACACTGAAGTCCCGAGTAGCAAATTACAGAAGGTGAACATTCAATTACACTACTATTCACAACTACGCGATTTTCTTATAACCGTGGACGTCATCACACGTCTTTTCGACACACAGTGGTTTCCTTTCCCGGTATATTTTACTACACACAAGGCTCGTGAACTTAAAAAGCTTGGAGAAGAGAAATGATAAAGGGGTAAAAGAAACCACCTTGCTGGATTGCTCCACAATTAAATTCTATTTTTCAAAATTTTTTCCTTTTTCGGAAATGAAAGAAGTCGTCACTGTATGTGTTCGTCGCTTAAAGACGACCAAAAAATGAATGTTGTTGCCATCTGAACACCTTAACCGTACCTTCATGCTTCCACTATTCCAGTTTTCACATTGCGATCTCGGGAGTCACCTGCACCACTTGTCATGGCCGTTAAGTGAGTCGATTGGGCGGCAGTAAATCTTCCACTTTACTCTGCCCTGCGGGCAAGAATAGCCCAGTGGGTTTTGCTCACTTTAGGGGTTCGGTGAGCATCATACCGTTCTTCCAGGGTTTTCGTTAAAAACTCTGACCATCCGGTCGGTGGTCTTCCTACGTACGTTTGACATCCCAAGTAAACTAGTCACTTGCGGTTTTTTCCATTGGCTGTCGGTCATGCGCATTGTCTAACCGACCCACTTTATCTTCGGCAATTTCGCGTACAGAATGGCCTCTTTGATTTTTGATCGCTGACGTAGTCGGAGCTATGGATTACCTCTTTTACTTACGTGATGCAGGATACGTCTATCTTTCCACTGATCGATGGATAACGCTGAGTGATCACACATCATGGTCGCGTTACGACCAGTTTTCTGTTGCATAGGTGAAGGCAAGAAGAATAGTGAAGTCAAAAAGGTGTGGACGGAGTCGAGTGCTTTTTGTTTTCTTCACTACACAATCGGTGCTCTTGAAATCTCGCCAATACGCTCGTTTTCTCTTACTCTTGTCTAGAGCTAAGTTGTTCATGAAACTGACTTCCTGACCTTGAATGACGTAAATGAAAGACTCAGAGATATCAGTTCCGTTGAGCGTAAATGTGGAATACGAAAAACAGTCCTTTCTTTATGAACATCGTTTTTGTAAAATTTAGTGAAAGACCAATCTTTGCACACATTATCAAGGTCTGCTAGTTTGTTCTGACAGATGAGTTCATCATTGGTGTTATAAGAAAGATGTCCCCAATGAGACGAAAATGGCGCAATTGTCGACCATCGATTTCTACTCCTTTATTCCATTCAAGTGTTCGCATGATGTTCTGTATGGTGTAAGTAAATAATATTGACGACGTGATATCTCATTACCTAACCCGTCTTCTGACGTTGAGGTAAGTTCGTTAAAAAATGCTGATATTTTGATTGTGAATTTTTTTATATAGCTCGTGAAGAATCTTTATATACTGAATAGGGACGCCGCGGCTGTCCAGAGCTTCTATTGCTGTTTCTGTCTCAACTGAGTTGATTGCTTACATTAAATTGATGAAAGTGAGACATAACGGCCTACTTTCTTGATACTTCAGTTGGTCTTGTTATCGTGTAGAGGTGGTCCATTCTACTGAATCCTTTTCGAAACCCCGCTTGCCTATCTAGCTGTCCTCCGTTCACCAGTGTTCTTGCAGTCCTCTTCAGGACCACTCATGCGAAGAGTTTGTAGACGATATAATGCAAGCAGATTGGGCGATAGTTGCCGATATCGTGGAGGTCACTCTTCTTTAACAATAGCACATCCGTACTAGTCTTCCAGTAAATCGGAGCATGGCATTCTGACAAGCGACATGTGAACAGCCGAGCCATTTTGTCGACGAGGACTGGCGGAAAGTTCTTCAATTGTTTAGGTCTTATTCTATCTAGAACAGATGTGTCTAAAGAGAGAACTGTTGGGACGATATGGTCATTGTTTTTTTTTATTTTATATATTGGTACGAAGACGTGACTATTCAAGAGATCCACTGCTTGCATTGTTTCACAAGTTTGAACGTGAGTTTGCGTTTGCCTATAGCTCGCCTGGTTCCACGTTGGCCTGTCAGCTCGTGTATTTCTGGAGTCAGACATCTCTTGGTGACTTCCGAACTCCCAGCTTTCATAACTCCAAAGTGCAGTTGCTGAATAAACCGGTCGTATCCCTCGTTGATATCAATAAGGGCATCTCCCCAAGACCCGACTAATGATCTAAATAAATTGTAGTCTATAGTTATTTTGGGACTTCTTTTTTTGAAACGTTTAGAGCATGAGATGGTCTCATAAGGCGTTGAATTTTGTGAAGACAGAAACATCGGTTAGGGAAAGCGTTCGATTTGGTGTAATATGGTCTATGTCGTCATGGCATTCCATATTGAGAACTCCGACGTCCAGCTTTGCGAGCGGGGCTTCTGAAATACTATGGTGCCATGAAGGATATTGTTCGCCATGATAAACTCAGATAGCCGCTCTTCCAGCTAGGTCCGTTCTAAATAGTAGGTCTCAATGTGGAATTCTTCAGTTCTTCTATGTCTAATCTCAGAGCTAAAACTTCTAATTATGTCCTTAAAGAGTGCATGATCTTCTTTGAAGAACTCCGTGTCCACACATTAGGCTATTCAGAAATAAATGAATGATTTAAAATATTTAGTATATTAGTGAACTTTTTACCAATAAAATATTCTTTGCACGTAACTTGCAATATTACATATTAGAAAGCCAGTTTTATGCTTTTCTCAACATGCTTTTATATTTTGCCAAAAGTTAATTTTTTTTTAGCAGTTTTGGGCTTTGCACTTTCAGATGTCAAAGACGAATTTTTTTCATACTTTCTTTTATGAGTTTAAACTCGGTCGCAGTGCAGCAGAGACGGCTCGAAACAATAACGAGGTTTGAGGTGAAAGTAGTGTTGGTCATTCAGCATTGCGAACATGGTCCCGAAAATTCCGATCAGGTGATTTCGACCTCGAAGACATAGGAGACCGCGGACGTCTCGATGAACTTGATGACGACGAATTGAAGGCACTAGTGGAAGCAAACAAGCGAACAACTGTTCGAGAGCTTGCAGAAGAGTAAACTCAGAAACAATCTTTGCTCACTTGAATCGCATAGGAAAAATCGCAAAAAATGGGTAAGTGGACGCCGCCCGAATTAAACGATAAAAGGATAAAGTTCTCAGCGTTGACCGATCCCTGAGGGATGCGCCATGCATTCGACTTTGTTAAGTATCGTTGGAGGTGATTGAATGCATATCTGGCCTTTTAAATGACTCACGGTGTCCTGCCGATGTATCGAGCCAGTGCTGCTATCCTCCTAGAGAAGTTTGGTACCAATTTGCCAACCCCGGAGGGATGGAAAGCTGGGTGGGCCATGGGCGCATTCCACGTGCTCGTCGCAATTAAAATGAAATAGGCAACAAAATAAAATGAAATTAAACGATAATAAAAAATTGCCGTTCAAATGTGTCGTCTGCTCCTATTATGCATAACAAAAGCTACCTTTGTCTTGATGGAATTGTGACGTGCGACGAGAAATGGATTCCGTGCGACAATCGGCAACGTTCAGCTCAATGGTTGAATTGTGATCAGGCTCCGCTGCGCTTCCCAAAGCCGAAATTGCACCAAAAAAGGTTATGGTGACTAATTGGTTGTCTGCAGCCAGGCTGATTCATCACAGCTTTTTGAATCCGAGCGAAATGATCACGGCAGAGAAGTATTGCCAACAATTCGACGAAGTGCACCGTAAACTCTAACAACAGCTACCGGCATTGACCCAAATGAAGAGGACCAATCCTTTTCCACGACAACGCCCGGCTTCACGTTGCGGAACTATGACTGCAGAAGTTCAACGAGTTGTGCTACGAAACTTTGCCTCATCTGCCATATCCACCTACCTCTCCCCTACCGACTATCACTTCTTCAAGTACCTTGATAATTTCCTGGGAGAGAAATGCTTTACCAACCACGATAACGCAAAAAATGCCTTCAACAAATTCATTGCTTCCAGAGCTCCAGAATTTTGTGGAATTTGAATAGTTGAATAAAACGCTCATTTGTCTCTGAGCAACTTGATAGAACACTTCCACTTAGCCTTCATCATTGCTTTATGTTGGTGCGTATACGGCTAAGATTCTGGATTCCAGTATTGATCTACATCTCTTCAGTTGTAAGTGTCCGATTCGGTTCGTTATTGCTCGAATGAATCGACATTCGTGCTAAACCCGTGTGGACAAAAACGCCGGCGCTGCCGACTCTTGTATTGTCGTATGTTGCGAGAACCAGGTCTTCTCCGGTGTCATAGATGGCATTCACTGGATGGCATCGTCTGGTCTCACCCATTCAGCTGACGTCGTACATTATTCTTCTTGCCCATGATCAAGCGCTTTACCGTGGACTCAGATGCAAATGAGCGTGCATTGTAGGTACAAATGGTAGCTTCATTCTTTCGAGGTTTGGGCAGCCTTGAATGGTGCTGAGATTTTAGTAGTCGTCCTACTCAATGCTGTCGTGTCAGGGCCTTATTCAGTGTCAGCGGAACGATGCTCACTTATTTTACTCTATTTAGCATTTAACTCCCACGTACAGCTAGCTTACCTTTGAAAGTGATGAATGGGTAAACTCACAGGTAGCTTGCCAGTCTCTCCCAGAGTAGACGACCAGCTCATTTATTGGAGGCGACGCCTAACCGTCTCTCAAATATTCTCCATTTACTAGTTTGCAAGCTTTTGCTCCAAATCACTCGTGAAATACAATAGATTGAAACCAATTCAGGTCCATAAAAGTAATGTTTCCTTTTTCTTGGTATGCAACTGAGCACATAACGTATGACGTTATGAAAATCCTACAAGCACATTAGTTGAGAGACCATCTCGATTCATCATACTAATTCAACCAGATGGTAAAGTCGTGTTAAACCCTTGACGGCATATTGCTATTATGCCTGTCAGTGATTTTTTTTACAGTTCGAGACTGAGCAGCGGAACAACTGAGTTACTATCTCGCTAGTCTGTTCTACTCTGGATTGGAACCCATAACGGAAATCAGAGTATATGGACTGCAAACAACCCAAGTATGAAATTTTACGCATCAATGGGAGCCGGTTCAAAGATGTCAAATAAGTTAGCAAGAAAAGCATCGGTATTCATTTGCAAAGAATCATGAAGATACAGGATCTTTTCAGTTTCAAAGTAAAAAGGCTCCTGTGTTAGATTGTTGTCGAAAAAACGCATAAAATGAGGTGGAACGCGGTTTTTGAAAGGGCATTCACTTGTTGATAGAAACAAAAAGGAAGCTCGAATAAATAACAAAGTTTGAGCTGTGATGGTAAAATAGAAGTCAGTTTAAGCGAAGCCGGTGTTTCACAGCCTACAGTTCTGCACAATCTCTTCTTCTATTATTACGAAATAGCAACTGGCCTCACTATTATTTTAAATCAATTAGCCAAGCTAAGACGACAAGAAGGAAGAAAAACGTGCTCGATAATGTAGCATGTACTCTATCTAACAATGTGGAAAAATTGAAAGAAACTACTTAAAAAGCATCTAATCGTCATAAAAGCAAAAAGAAGAAAGTGCAAAAAAAAACATATGAAGCAAGCATTTCATAAAGAAGAAAACAGGATTCCTTTAACACCCACCTTATGGAACTTTTCCTATTTCATGAACGCGCAAGTGTGAGCCGGATTGGTGTGATAAGAAGCAGATCACTTCTCTCATGAGGAAAGACCATCGACGAGACACCGTTATAAGCACCCTCATTAAGCCAAATGCATGTTCATACACGTGGGAAAATATAGTTGAAAATAAAGTAGCGCGATAAAATAGACATGAATCTTGTACATTGGGAGGTTTTACCTGCCCAAGACTACCATGGCGGTAGTGATGTCGTGCGACCCTGCTCCTTACCAACAAAGCATCCCATCCCACTAGAGACGGGCGATTTGTATCATACTTGCCTGGTACAATCTTAGTCGTTCCAATTCAGGTGGAGATGTTTTATTGCGCTCCTTCCAGGATTCTAGCGAGAATATTATGAACCACAACAACGTTCATAAAAATAGCGGACTCAAGCAGCAACCGAACCCATACGAAAGTCTGGATACCTTCGTGGATGATAGATGCGAGGCTCCGAATCGAATGCAAAAAATAATAAGATCCGGGCAATGGGCATGAAGGTGAGTCATGTGAAAAAAGTCAAAAAATGTGCTAAGTCATCACGATGTATGGACAATCACAAACTATTTGTAGAACCAGTCTTTACGAAGTTTGCGGAAATTGGTACAGTTGCAAGGTCTTCATGGAGGGCGAAGATTATATCAAATTATTGGACCTGTCCTACTTGACAGACATTGCTGCCTCGACTTGTACTAGTGGGTGTTCATTGCTAGCCCTGTCGACGACACAGTAATTTCTTCTAGAGTTGATTTTGCTAAACAAAGCGCTTGAGAACTTAATAAATATACAGAAAATTGTGCTATGCTCCCTTTAAGGTATGTCTGATCTACGCAAGATATTCGTTCAATTTTGAGTTTGTTTAGGATCTCAATTCTCAAAAAGCCGAAGACGAAACGAAATTCTTGAAATTTTCCACGCAAACGCGACTGCTGCCACAGCCAATGGTAAGCTGGAGAATACCATCGTGTCCTGTAGACTAAATTTCACTTGAACAATTTGTTCAAGTCAAATTGCAAGAAAACAAGAGAGGTATAGATGTGGAGATTTAAATAATTTGTAGCCGAAGATCAATAAAAAATTGTTATGAGCTCGTTTAAAACTAAACTTAGCAGTCATTATCGCATTGTACGCATTAATATCAAGGCGAGATGATGTTACGAACATGCCAAAGCATAGAATCCGCTTTTATTCCTCCTTTAACGCTTTCGTGATTGCGCATAATTTTTCACCACACAAACCACTTGTTGTCACTTAGAAAAGTTTGAATCCGGAGTTGAAAATTTTTCAAATGAAGGTCGGGAATAATCCAAAACTAACATTATCGTCGAAGTCATGATGACATTTCTTGAGGTAGATTCACGGCAAAGTGTTCAGCAACTATCAGAGAAGTTGATAGCAAGCGTTGAAGAGATGTTCCAACACGTAATTTGGTTTGGAACAATGATAAAGGTTGATAACCCAACCTCAAACGAAATCAATGATAGCGGGGGCGTGTAGCGCAGTGGTCGAAGGCGCCATGCAATGCACAGGAGATCGATCCCTGCACCGCAAGCCGACCAAGCCTTCCATCCCTCCAGGGTCGGCAAATTGGTACCAGACTTGTCTGGGAGGATAGCAGCACTGGCTCGATACATCGGCAGGCCACCGCGAGTCACTGCAAAGGCCAGATATGCATTCAATCACCTCCAAATATTCTTAATGAAGTCGGCTGCACGGCGCATCCCTTAAGGGTAGATTGACGCCGAGAGCTTTATCCTTTATCCTTTTATCAGTGATTGCTAGATATTACGGCGTTAAAAAATCTGTAGTGCTCTGCATATTTGAACATCGTGCAACCTTTTTTTTAATCAGATTATAAATTGTGGTCAGAGGCCATAATTGACTGTTATCAAGTTGGATGCTGATGAAAAGCGACAGCATATATTTAAGTAGAGTTTGCATTCAAAGATGTACAGGTATGGCAGGTAATTTTCGGTGCGGGCTTTCTTTTTGGTGGTTAATAGTTGCCATATTTCGCCACAATATTTTAGGCCTAATAAAACAGTGAGCAGAAAAATTTTTCACAATAGGTGCGGTCGGTTAAAAAATTGTCGAAGACAACCTCTACCATTTAACAGTAAGAGATCGATTCTTGCTAGACTTGCTAGAGTGGGTTAGAGTGGGCTGTGGTAGTGAGGCCGCTACATATCTCCAAAGATATCTTTATCTACTGAGGCAAAAATGCTTGAGTTTAAGGCTTTCCTGACTCCTCCCCACTCAATAAGATATCCGCTCTAAAATGACCTAAACAAAACACAGTTGATTTGGTGATCTTTCAACTCCTGAGTAAGTTTCTCTGCCGTGTGAATATGATCTATTGTACCTGAGCCTTTTAAGAAACCCTCCTTTCAAATCGATGTCTTTCTTTCAACACCTTGTCCTATTAAGACAACAATAAGTCATTTATGCTCAGCAGAGAGTGACCGAGGTGGACAATCTTTGCCGATTTCGTGGACATCTTCCTTAGATGCACAACTATAAAGCCTTTTGATTCTCTGGATGCTTAATATTCTGGCAAGCAAGAAGGTGGCGTGGTGATAAAAGTGGCGATATATTCTTCATCTTCTTGTGTTTGATTAGTCATGACATCATTGCCAACAGCAGCTACAGGTCAATAAAACAGCTGAGAAAAAGGCGAAATGAAGGACTTGCTGGTGTGGTGGTGAACGCGTTAGCTCTCGGAAAGGTTAATTGGGCATTCCCCATCTAGACACCTGCAGACCGGAGTTTTGCAAATATGTCACCACCATTATGATTATATTTCACATAAACTAAAAGCTCTCGGGGGTGGGCCATGGGCGCAGGGATCGATTCCACGTGCGTGTCGCAGTGGCGCCTCCAACCACTCCGCCACATGCACCCCGCCACATAACATCCTAATATTAAAAATAATAGGCAGCAAATAAAAATTGGAGATTACTATCATTGCTACTGTCCTTGTTATTACTACTCTTATCAGTGCTTGTTCCCTCAGTTTTGCAACATTAAAAACGATATTTTTAACGATATCATATCAATAAAAGAGCGAGCGTGGCGCAGTGGTTGAAGGCGCCACTGCGACAGGCACGTGGAATCGATGTTTGCGCTCATGGCCCACCAAGCCTTCCATCCTTCCGGGGTCGGCAAATTGGTACCAGATTTGTCTGGGTGGATAGCAGCACTGGCTCGATATATCGGCAGACCACCGCGAGTCATTGTAAAGGCCAGATATGCATTCAATCACCTCCAGCCATACTTAATGAAGTCGAATGCATGGCGCATCCCTCAGGAATTGATCAACGCCGAGAGCTTTTTTATCCTTTATCATATCTATAAGGTTTTTAAATAATTTACAAAATCTTAAAGCAATTTTTTCCTACTGCCTGTAAGCATGAACAACAAAGATGTGCATTAATTTGACATGGTGGACGAGGAAACGCCAGCAAAGAGTGAACTGATAGATCACCTGTATCAGCTGTAGTCCCGTTGATCGTCGAGTGGCTTGAGCGGACACCAGTAAATCTTCGACTTTTCTCTGCGGGCAAGAGTAGCCCAGTGGGTTTTGTTCACCCTAGAGAATTGTTGAGCATCTTACCTTTCTCCTGGGTTTTCGTGAAGAACTCTGACCATCGGGTCGGTGATTTTCCTGCAGTGCGATTAATATCTCGATGGATCCACTCACTGGCGGCTCTTGTCCATCGGTTGTCGTTCATATGCATTACGTGTCCAGCCCACCTTCTTCGACTATCTGGCATAAAGAACGGCACCCTTGATTTTGGATCATTGACGCAGATCGAAAGTTCGGATCCCTTACTTCACCTGTGTAACACGGGATACTCCTACCACTGTGGTTTCAACAGCGCGTTTAATAATAGCGCTCTGTGATCCTTCATCCTGCTTACGGATCGGCTAGGTGTGTGACTTGTACACTTGGGAAGGAAGTGACGTTGAGTCGAAAAGGTGAGTGCCGTGTCGGGTATTATTTGTTCTCTTCACTACATCCTCGATGCTCTTGAAAACTCCCCAAATCGCTCGTTTCCTTCGGGTCAACTCCCGAACCTAAGTCGTTCATCGTGTTGATTTCTCGACACAAACAGACATAAATGGAGCATTCAGAGATATTCGTTTCTTTGAGCATACGTGAATGGTGAATACGAAACCAATCCGTTCCTCATGAGCGACGTTTTTGTGTGGTTTAATCTAAGACCATTTCTTCCACAGGCGTTGTCAAACTCGGCACGTTTTCGTTCTCCTTAGGTAATGTTTGGTTTTATAAGAACAATGTTAGCAGAAAAACGAAGAAGGAGTATTTGCCGACCATTGATTTTCACTCCCATATTATCCCATCTCAATGTTCGCATGACGTTCTCGAGGGTAACAATGAATAATTTTGGCACGATGGTATCGCCTTGCTTAACCCTTCTTTTGACGTCGATTTTAATATCATTGCGGAATGGTGATATCTAAGTAGTGAAATTTCTAAACAACTCACGAAGAATGTTTACGTACTGAGTAGGGACTCCTTGACTATCAAGGGCTTCCATGACTGCTTCAATCTCAGTTGAGTCAAGGGGCTTCCTTAAATCGATCAAAGTGCGATAGAGAAGTCTTTTGTACTCTCGCGACACTTCAGTGAGTACGTATTCATTCTTTGATGAGCTTACACGAGGCTGATAATAATATTTATTATCGGCTAACGTTTCGACGTCTTCGTCTTCATCAGAGCCGATGATCCGAATCGATGGGCCGTGCTTGCTGTTCGTCTCGATCTGGCGGCTTCGCCTTTGTGTCGAGTTTGGCTTTCCTCAGCAGTCCATCTCCTCGAATGAGGCACACTCATTCAGTGGTGCCCTTTTATACACGATGCTGATGATGGATATAATGGAAATGCCCGTTGATAACAGCTTGTTTTTGTTTCGGCCATACATCATCGCGCACATACAATACATATCGATTAAGCACACCGAGGTTCAAGGAAAGTCGGTTTTGAAGTACTTCAGTGAGTCTTCTTATCTTATGGCTGTGGTACATCATACTAAACTCTTGAATCCTTGCTTGCTCACATGGCTGTCCTTCGTCCAGTGTTCTATCAACCCTGTTTAGCACTCGACTGAAAAGTTTGTAAACCACAGACAGCAAGCAGATTGGACGACGGTTGCCGATATGGTGAAGGTCACCTTTTTCGAACACTAGCACGGTCTTGCTGGTCTTCCACTGAGGACCTTTCATTGGTACAAGTGAGGAGTGAAAAGCGGGGCCAGTGTGTTTACGAGGACTGGTGGAAGGTTCTTCAGGTGTTCAGATCTCATCCTCTCTGGAGCTGGTGCTATTCGATTTTTCACCGGTGAAATAGCATATCGAATTTCGAAAGGGAGAGTCAGGGACATATCCCACCTCCTTTATTTCATATGACGGAACGTGGACGTGGCTATCGAAAAATTTTCTCCATTACCTTTCTGGACGCTGTAACCGTTCCGTCTGCGCGTCGGAGTGCAATCATCTTGGTCTTGTAATTGGCAAAGCGTCGGTGGGCTTTGCGAATGCTTTTCCCAGCCTATGCAGCTTCGACTATAACTGCTGCTCTTTTCCTTTTAAGAATCCCTTTTATCGCCCGTCTGTATTGTTTTGCACGTTCGCACGTTAGTTCACGTTTGCTCGCAGCTCTTGCTATTCCAAACTGGTGTATTAGCTCAAGTATTTCTGGAAACAGTGGTCTCTTGATGTCTTCCGTGTTCTTAGCTTTCATAGCGCTAACGTGAAGATGTTGAGTGAGCCAATCGTACTCCTCGTCGATGTTATCGACAACGGCTTGTTTCCAACTGCCGACTAATGATTTGAATAAATCCCTGTTTATTGTCATTTTGGGATTCCGTTTGAAATTGGCGGCTTTCTCTCCATTCCACAAGAATTGGAATCTTGCACAACGGTGGTGATCCCGTGTGGAATTTTGGGACAACAGCAACATCAGCTAGGCAAGACTATAGATTCACTGTAGTATGAACTGTTTCATTATTGTACTTTCCACTAGTAGACTCCCACGTGCGACGTTGAAGCTGCGGCTTCTGGAATTGTGAGTTGTGATGGATGGTCCTAACCGTCATGATAAACTCAGACATCCGCTCACCCTGCTCGTACCGTTTTAATCCCTGGGTCTCAATGTGATGTTTTCCAGACGTTCTTCTTGATCCAATCTTGGCATTGAAATCTCCAGTGATAAACTTGAAGAGTGTGTAGTCTTCTATGTAGAGCTCCTCCAAGTCCATGTAGAACGCTTCGAGTTCTTCTTCGTCACACTTTGATGTCGGCGCGTAAACGACGAAGTCTGTCGAAGTTGGAATTGATTCACAACTTTTTAATCGTAATCGACCGATTCGGGGTGTTAGTTGTTCGAATAGACAAATTCATGGACAAATTCGTGTTAACGAGAACACCGACGCCGCCCACTCCTTTACTGTCGCATGCTCCGAGGAACAGTTCTTCTCCAGTATCATCGACGGAGTTGAATGGGAGGCATCGTCTCGCCTCGGCCGGCTGATGACGTCGTACCTTATCTTTCTTGCCTGCATGACCAAGTCTTCTATTGAAGACTCGGATGCAAGTGTGAGTGCGTTATAGGTACAGATCACCTTAGTTCTTTGCGATACAGGCGGCTTACATTGGCCTTGGGATTTCAGCAGCCTCTGAATACTCATCCTACACAACGCCGCCGAATCGAGAGTTTAAGAGCCGGGTCAACGGAATGAGGCCCGTTTATTTTACTGTGTTTAGCTTTTTAAATCCCCGTATAGCTTGCTGAGCATTAGATGTAGGGCTAGGTATACTCATGGGTAGCTTTCCAGTCTCTTCAAGAGTGGACATGGAGCTTATTTGTTCGAGGCGACTCTTTACCGCCTCCCATTGTCTTCCCTGTCACTTGATTGCAGGCTTTTAGCCGAATTGACTCGTAGAATACAATCCGTATAAACGAGAACCTACTCACACACGCATTTATGAATACGCTTAGCATATACAGAAAGTATGTGCCAAATCGGCGCAGCAGAAACAGGGATTCCATCCCCTGGATCCACCTGCGTCTCAAGAAAGCAAATGTCGCTTCTGGTGTTCGATTAACCACCTATCCGCCACCTGGGCACGCGCCACGTAACATTGCCACTAACCGGCTCCAGATTCCTCATATGAGGGGGATCCGTGGTGATAGATAGGCGACGGTCACTATTCTTCACATTATTACTTCTTTTCGCTTCTATTGTAAAAACTCTTTTTTGCCTGACACGTCTTCACATCTTCTATGTGGATTCCACTTCTTGAATTCGATTTGTCTTCTTCTAGTTCACCGTTCTCAGCAGCCTTCATAAAATTCGCATGTTATTTCTGCTGCTGCTTGAAGATTTCTTCCTCTTCATGAATTCTTGGAACTCTGGTCGAGTTGGCTCTCCTTGCAGTGCTTGAGATAGCCGAGTTAAGGAGCTTCCACATGAATTAGAGGACAGCGTTGAAGATGGGATGGAGCTAGCGCCTTTGATTCCTTATCAACCTCATCACTAATCACTGCGCTGTACTAGAATTTGAAAGAAATGCATTACACCTACCAAGTCTGAAATATCGATGTTCTAAAGTCACTGCTTTGGGCACCAAATGTATTCCAGAATTCTCATCGCAACGTAATAGGAGGATGGCACTTATCGATAGAACTAGCTGAGAGACAGGCGAAACGAAGGACCCGCATGGTGTGGTGGTGAACGCATTAGTCGGAAAGGGTAAGTTTACCTAATTCACCTAAATTCACATTCGGTAGATTTTGCAAGAAAATTTTCACAAAGAAAAAAAAATCAACGCTGAAGCGTTTTGGAAATAGCTCAGCATCATTACGGTTCCATTTCGCTTATACCCTGCCATTAAAAAAGTGTAGAGAGTAAATAAAAAGTGATGACATTTTCATGTGTGTTTTGAGAACGTGCTAGAGAGTACCCGCTAGCACTGTTTGACCGCCAGCGAGGCGGAGAAGGCACACATCAATTCGATGTGATCAACATTGATTTAGATGACGTCGTCCTGAAAACAAGCAAACACTCATCGAAATAAGGTGGTGAAAAAATCATTGAAAGGAACATGTGAAATCGCATTTTCAGGCTGGTATAAAACATCGGAAGAGTTTATCTCCTATAGTTGTAGCGTGTTTCGCGTGTAGCGCAGTGGTTAGGGACGCCCTGCAATACACCTGGACCTAATCGAAATTTGGAATCGACAAACTGATACCAGTCTTATCCAAAAGGAGAGCAGCGCTGACTTGATACATCGATAGACCATCACAAGTAAATATGTAACCAAACGCGCATTCAATCTCTCCTCAAGGTACTCAATGAAGTTAAATGAATTACGCATCCGTCTGGGACTTATCAACGCCGAGATCTTTACGACATTTAGAGTCTTTGCTCTACGAACTAAGTAAAGCATCACACATTATCTTCGTTGGTTTAAAATATTTGTTAAATGTACTGTCTCAAAGTCTTCCCTATCTCGCTGCTTTCCATAACCGGCGATACTTTTGTGAATAAGACTACCACCATTAAAATTTTACAATCCAACCCAAGCCAGCGATAAAAGCTGCTTTGTAGTTCCATGCTTTAATGTTGCTGAGATTTTTGCGAAACTCCGGACCACTAATGTCTGAAGTGGAGACTGAACACGCTATAACCCTTTCTGGGGGCTAAAGCGTTCACCACCACACCATGCGAGCCCTTCGTTATGCCTGTCTTTCAGACGTGTTGTTGACCTATAGGCACTATGGCGGTGAACGCGTTTTCCCAAAAGACGGTAATAGTGTATTCGGTTTCCACTGCAAACACCAGCTGTCCGGAGTTCTGCAAGTATCTCAGCTATATTATGATTATATGTCACATATTACCATGCCATTATAAATTATTAAGCAGTGAATAAAAATTGGCGACATTGTGAGTCTTATACTTTGTTGCCGCTCATTCTCCTAGTCGTTTTTAATTTTTAAATATTGACATTTTTATGCAGTTTATTTTATCAAGTGACGTATTTTGACAGCTCGATGACAGCTTTTTGTCATAAAAAGGCCAAATCTAATGCGATTATAGAAATCACCGGTATTTCTAAAAGCCCAGCTTCACTTAACCCAGGCATAAACAGTTAACATTCTATTGGTTTGTTAAGCTAACAGGAAGATGGTATAGAGGCCTTATTCGACTACCGTATTGGCGCTTTCACGTTCTTCAGGACAACATCGGTCTGTGTTGATGCTCCACAGCTGGTCTTTGTCGAAATGTGTGTGTTCGTTGTCGAATAAAATCGAATCATCTGGAGTGCCGCTCAAAGGAAGTCATCGCCGAGTGAGGATACTTCATTCGAACGGTTTTTCATCGGATTCGAGATGCGACAACGACGATCCATGTGAGGAACGAGTATAGACGATTGACTCGGATTCATACGGCACAGAAGAAAGCAAAGCCGAAACGTTGGGTTAATAAGCGTTTTACAACAATATCACGTTAGCTTGATAATCCAGAAAGATAACAAAATAAAGGATAAAGCTTCCGACGTTGTACAATCCCTGAGAGATGCCCCATGCATTCGACTTCACTAAATATCGTTAGAGGCGATTAAATGCATATCTAGCCTTTACAATGATTCGTGGTGGCCTACCGATGTATCGAGCCAGTGCTGCTATCCTCCCAGACAAGTCTGGTACCCATTGGGCGACCTTGAAGGGATGAAAGGCTCGGTGGGCCATGGGTACGGAGTTCGATTCCACGTGTGCGTTGCAGGATGCCTCCGTCCACTGTGCTGCACATGTCCTTTATAATAAAATAAATCTAGTGAAGATAATTCAAATGTCCTTATCGCTCTGTTCACATTTCTATCCTCAATACCAACTAAAGACGGTTTATTGCCAGTAATCCCGCTCCAGGATTACCAAGTTAACTAGTCACAGGAATCGCTGCATTAGAGAAAGGAAGCTTGTTGACAAAGTCATCAAGACCTTCTTCGCCGGCCATCATCTTTGCCTTTAAGGAGTTGGCAGCTCCCTAGCACGAATTACTCTGCAGTGTTGGCAAAAGACTTTTCTATGCCAGTAACAAACCTGGTAAACATATTAAGGAAAGTTTTAAGAGTCCAGCACGACTATTTTTGAAGACGAATAGTTGACATAATAAGTATAGAGTCTACGTGTCACCTTTACCATAAATGAATGAGTAAGCTATGTGAACTAAATGGAGTCCTCAACAACTGCCACAAACCGCCTTCAATCTGTTCTTTGTTTGAATTTTTAATTATAGCAGCGTTTCTAAATGTGGAAAAAAGAAATGGCAAAAAATACGTATTACTTGAAGTCTGTCAATTTTATGGAGACGTACACCACCAATTATGGATCACATTCAAGAGTGCTGAGGTAACTAATATTCATATTATGCGATTTGTGGAGATTAGTCATGAAAGATTAC
This sequence comes from Angiostrongylus cantonensis, assembly GCA_009735665.1. Taxonomy (NCBI): domain Eukaryota; kingdom Metazoa; phylum Nematoda; class Chromadorea; order Rhabditida; family Metastrongylidae; genus Angiostrongylus; species Angiostrongylus cantonensis. The sequence goes on from MQTX01000071.1 coordinate 143,488, forward strand.
AGATGAATCTTCCGGCGCTGATCAATCTTCGAGGGATGCGTCATGCATTCGCCTTTACTAAGCATCGTGGAGGTGATCGAATGCATCCTTTACAATGACTCGCGGTGACCTATCAGTGTATCTAGCCAGTACTGCTATCCTCTCAATCAGTGCCAATTTATCGAGCACGAAAACAGATAAGTAACTCAATAAATTAATAGTATCTGGTGTATTTTCTATGAAATAATTAATAGGGGATAAATTAGTTAAACAGAATGTAGACATAGTAGACGACGTGTTCTCACGGTTGGTGCTTTCAAGCAACTGTGGCCGGAATTCTTCCCAGTAACGTTATACATGCTTTAATGAGTGTGAAGACGAACCTAATCATAAAAGATAAGTCGCCTAGGCATGGTTTGATTCATCAAGCTTCATCGCTTCTACTCACTTTATCAATCTTAGTAAACCGACTGACTCTGTTTACCTATTACACTCACGCACTTTTTCCTCGTTGGCCGGCGACTGTTTACATTTCCGGTCAGTGAGAGTTACTCGTGAGCCACCACACACCACACACTCCACCACACTGTGTAGCGCCGCGCTAAATTTCGGTGGCCGAGTACGATGAGCGGTCGCTGTCTGTAACATCAACTATCGTGAGACCTATGCACCTTAAACAATGCACTGATCCACTGATCCTGCTTGAAACCTAGCATTCGTTGCCGAATCTCCATCTTTCATTGCTTTTCAAAAATTCTTGACTAGACCTGTGTTCCTTTTCTCATAGAGAGAACACTCGCTGAATGTCATGCTTGGGGCGTTAAACTTCATATTTGAGATATTATACTATCTAGATAATGATCAAACCTTTGCGAAATCAGCGCAGCATTTTGAGAGGAATTTTTCACTTTTTCTTGTGGCCTCGCTTGAGACCTTCTTCTCGAGTGTATATTTTTTCCTAGTGGTACAGTAGTCATTTTCCCGCATTTATTAACGTACGAAAAGTTTTAAATTCAGATTTATGTCAGTTACGACCCTATCGCTTTCATTGCTTCTACAGGGCGCATTATGTCAGGTAATAGGCATTGTAGTTGCTCAGTTTCATATGTGTCTCAAATGATACTCTGGTTCAGCTCGTTATAGATCTGAATTAAATATTTACTTTATTTTACTCAATATGAACGACAGAATTTTACTCGAACTTATTTCATCGCAGTTTTACTACCAACGACCATATGCACAACAACGTACTGTGATGAATCCAGTTCGAACTAACTGCCAGTATGTGTGGTGCAACCAAAACCGATATAGATGGAACTACCGGCCTACTGGTAACATTTCAAGGTGATAACTTCGCATTTCATCCTTAAACCTCATTAGCAAGATATTCAAGGAGCACTACCATCTCAAGTTGATGTACCTAACATCTTTCGAAAACTGCCGATGGTCATTCCACCAATGCCGATAAAAACAACCTACCCGATGAAATTCACTTTCATAACGGTTTGGTTTTTTCTAATTGTTAATTGTTACGCTTTTGACAATAATTTGAAGCACTTAGTACTTGTAAACGCCAACATGACTAATATGCTGTTTCATGTCACCACACTTCCAACACCTCCTCCTGAGATTTTGACAAATTCAACGAAACCACCTACATTATCCGTATCATCTACCGAAATTCCGATCACTACAATGTTTTTGTCTTCCGAACGGAGGGAAACCAAGAAAAGTAAGGCCAACTCTCTTCTCTCCTCAGAGTTCTATTCTCACTCTGGTTATTTACTAGAATTCTTTAACCCCTGCTTATCGGGCCGACCACTGATGAACGAGTTTGAGATGCCGATTTCTTGTAACTATCTTAATCAACCAAATGGCGGTTGTCCTGAAGGCTACTGGTGTCACATCGGTGCTTCATTTGCTACTACCTCTTGCTGCCCGAAAACCGATACCAGTGAGTTCAATCAGGCGTGAAAAACATATCATTCTTGAATATTTGCAAAATTCTCACTTTCGCTTGATGAAATTCGACTATAATAGTGATCATTGATTTATACAACAGCCGATGTTCTTGACCAAATCTAAAGCACTTGTAGTCAGAAAGTTGCATAGATGAATTGCATCCATTGAAGCCATACAAGGTCACCTATATCATCCCATCATCCTGTTAATAGTCAAGTGACTCGAGAGGGCGCCAGTAAGCCTACCATTTCTCCCTGTCGCATGCAACAATAGCGCTGTGAGTTCTGCTCGCTCTAGGGAGAACGAGACACTGTTGAGCACTAAATCTTTTCCGAGAATTTTTTTTGGAGAACTCTGACCATCCGGTCGGTGGCCTTCCTGCAGTATATTTGTCATCCCTGGAAATCCAGACACTTACGACTCATGTACATCGGTTCTCGTTCATACGCATAATGTGGCCGGCCCACCTTATCTACTGCAGTATGGCTGACAGCATCTTTGATTTTGAGTCGTTGACCTAGGTAGGAGTTACGGATCCTCTCTGTCACTTGCAGGATGCGGGATACTCTTATCATCGTCCTTCCGGCTGCGTGTTCTATAGGGCTGAGTGATCTTTCATCCTGTATGCGCAGTGATAGGGTTTGTGGCCCATTTGACATACCTTAACGTGTATACGAAATCACATTTAAAAAATGCAGTTGTTACGCTAATGTAAAAAAAATAAATAAAACTTTACGAAACATGGCTAAATAAAAACAAAAGCTAAATATAATTCGAATGATTTAAATTGTAACTCTAGTGGATCGCTGCGGGATGCAACGTGCAACGGGAGAGGGAGACGAGTTGGTGGCTCGTTGGTACTACGACCACCGTGTTAAGCAATGCCGGCGGTATGTTCAAAGTTTAGAAAACCACATAAATTAGTAAACTAAATAAAGCAAAAATGCTTTACAATAAGTGTTCTTTTTTAATCATAGTTGTTTTCAGGTTTCTTTACAAAGGAATTCGTGGTAACATGAATAACTTCGTCACGAAAACGCAGTGCATCGACGCGTGCGAGACTTGTGAGTTCACTCCGACAACGCGTATGACGAAGTTAAACAAAAAAAAAACTTCCGAAGTGAAACCTACTTTAGTCGATTTGTTCACAACGTCTGTCTCTTCACTAAATGGATATGTGCTGATTCAAAACGAAGGAAAAAAAATCCTATGAAAACATAAGTGTCACTTAGTTTTCTTGTTCAGCAATCGCGACGTTGTTATACAGCACACATTTACTTTCATAGAAAAACACACAATGCAATACAACAGTAACTGACGTTTCGGCAGTATCGCCTTCTTCAGAGCTTGGAAGGGTATGCTGATGCCCAATTTACTAGGCCAAACGCTTCAATAATACTTGCACTAAGACGAAAAACCTTCATGGTAATTTCGGGATCAACAGCTTCTCGAAAAACTCGCCGCTTTTTTACGTGATTTCCAATGAGGAACATTAGAACAGCTGATTGTAGTTGCATACGGTTGATGAGTGCACCACCCCACATCAGAAATTGATACGGACACATAGGGCCAGGCCGCGTGTGACCTCTGGGCGTTCCTCGCTGCTATTCATAGGGTTTTTGGCATTTATAAATACTGAGCATTGCTCAGCAACGAAATGTCAGCAACCGTTGTATTGTATTGTTTTTCTATGGAAGTAAACGTGTGCTGTTTAACAACCTCGCGATTGCTGAACAAGAGACTAATAGAAAGTCGAACCTGGGAAATGTCGCTTAGATTTTCATTAGTGCTGGTTAGGGTTTGTTGTTGAAAAGGAGGAACAAGCATTTTAGAACTTCCAATAATTTTAAAAGACCTATCACATAAGTGACTTTGTTCGATTGATAAGCTTCTCTGCTGATATGCTTTAGTAAAAGCTCTAAAAGCTCAAGAAAAAAAGTAAAGTCTGGGAATGTTTTCAACAAACATCGCGATCCCTCTAGGAACTGTAGTATATCGAACTAGCTAGTTCCATTAACACTCGGCACATACCAGATTTGTTCATTGTACTCATCTTTTTTTAAGAATGCGATGGGATCATCGTTATGGTATGAGACCTTTTTGCCGTTGTTCGAAAAAGTAGCGATTAGCTTGCCGGCTTCCAAAACGGCCTAGGGCTCTTTTTAGGTAAGCTTCCAGATGGAAGGATCCAACTCTTTCTCTATTTGAGAGATCTGCTTCGAAATGAACGACCTGTTTTACACCGCGATTCAACACCCATAAATGCTCTCATCCTTTATGAGGCGGGAAACTATTAACGAGAAATTAACGATGCTAAGAATAGATTCGAAAACAGTTAATTGCTTATACAACAGTTACATTTCGTGCCAAAGTTATTCTGCGCATTCTCAAACCACACTTCAGCGAGACCCGTTGATAACAAGAATCCTTGCCGATTCGGCCATCCTGCAAAACACCAACAAAATCGATCACTTGTTTTGTGCGGTCCAAACAACATCTCACTCTGTCCACAGAACCACTACTGCCATCTTGGCGAAACTCCGGAAACCACAGTGTGCTGCGAATCAAGCGGAAGTGAGAGAATTAGGCCTATTTGGTAGCTCTTTCCCTAAAAACCCTAGGATTATGACCAGATTTTGCAGCAACGGATCCATGCCTCTTACCGCTAAATGTCGGCGAAGGAAAAGCACTCCTGAAAAGGTAATTTGGTCTAACATTTCCAAACTCGTCAGCCATGATAGAGCATATTTTTGAGGTTCCACTATAATACTTTCACCAAGCGATGTTCTGAGTTTATCTACCGAGGAATTAAGGGCAACGAAAACAACTTCCTTACTAATCGGCAATGTGAAGATGTATGTCAAAGTGAGTCGTTAGAACGATTTCAAGAAATTCGTAGTTCTTCAGGTGTTTCCGACGACGAGTTTTGGTTCGTTTCCAAAAAATTGAGCAGATCTGGAGCAACCTGCATTCGTTTTGTTTTCTCGTTTGAGCATGTTCTGTTCTTGTTCTTGAGGTGTTCTTCGAAGACCTAGACTATATAGTCCAGCTCAATGTTGCGTGTGCCGACTATATCTCAGAAAACATTATTGAAGCGTTCGGTGGATGATATGCGAAGTTCCCGAAATAAATGCGGTGTCACTTCATATCTCAAAATAGAATTTTCATAGAACGAATCAGAAGAAAGAAACAGAAACTCGACTCAGAAACGTGAGCGCGGAGTTTTGTGTCCGTCTATTAGTGACTGGGTTGCCCGTGCTATGAGCTGCAGTTTTTTCCGATTTAGTTGAAGTCCAGTCATTTTTCGAGATTCGTTGAGATCTTTGACCATCGTCTTTCTTCACTGGTGCCCTTCTACGAATTAAGATGTCGTCAAAAAAAGCGAATATTCAAGATGGATTTGCGACCAATGCGTATATTCTTTACCGTGCAATCGAGTGAGACCATTGCACAGTGCAATTGGACCGTAAATAACCTATCGGAGATGACGTAGCGTTACTCATTCGTCCACATTACTACCTGTTTGGATAGAATCTATTGAAAAGTTCACTTTCGTAATGCGGTTACGATATGCTTCGATATCAGGTTTGATAATATTAGTGGTTCTTCATTCCGCTTATGAAATGTATATGTCTTCGTTGCGTTCATTAGTAGAAAAAATATTAGAGTTTAATGGTGAGAATAGAACAGTTCGCTACTTGTTTTCTGCACTGATCTCTCATGTTCTTACAAGTTCTTCATTCTTCTCGTTTCCTCCGGCATAAGTTTGAAGTTAGGACGTTCATCATGTTCACTTCGTGATTCAAATATGCATGCATGGGGTTTTCAAAGATATTCGACCCATTTTGCTGTGAATGGTCCATCAAAAGCAAATCCACGTCTCGTGAACACCTTTTTAAGAAGTAGACCGGTTTTCCCACAGCCAAATCGAAAGGCATAGGTACCGGCTGTCTTTTGTTTCTTATCATATGGATGATATCATCAATGATACGAATATGGTATAGCTGTAAGCCAAAAAAATGCTGCATGCTGTATAGCATATGGATAATCTTCTTGTACCGAGTAGGGACGCGCTTATGGTGCTAAGCTTCCATGGCCACAGTTGAAGTCATTTTTTGGTATTCTTAAGTGAGTTCTAAATGTAACTAAATCTAAAGAAAACGATGTTCATGAAGAACGGATTGGTTTCGTTTGCCCCATTCACGTTCAACGGAACGAATATCTATGAACGCTCCAGCTATGTCTATCTAGGTCGGGAAGTCAATATGTCAGGATCGTGGTCCCTGCGTAAGCAGCATGAAAGAACACTCAGCGTTATTGAACGCACAGTCGAAAGGACGATGCTAAGAGTATCCCGTTTCACACAAGGGATGGGATCCGAAGGTCCGACCTACGTCAACGATCGAAAATCAAAGATGTCGTTCTATACGCCAAACAGTCAAAGATAAGGTGGGCCAAACATGTAATGCGTATGAATGATAACCGATGGATGGACAAGAGCTGTTAGTGACTGGATTCCTCGGGATGTCAAACGTACTGCAGGAAGACCACCGACCCGATGGTCAGAGTTCTTCACGAAAAGCCTGGAAGAAAGATATGATGCTCGACGAGTCCCTAAAGCGAGCAGAACCCACTGGGCTACTCTTGCATGCTACCGTGAAAAATCGAGCATTTACCGGCGCCCGCTCGAGTCACTCGACGATCAACGGGGCTATAGGCGATACAAGTGATAAGTGAGTTTTATAGATTCGCCACGGTGCCCGCTCGAGTCACTCGACGATCAACGGGGCTATAGGTGATACAAGTGATAAGTGAGTTTTATAGATTCGCCACGGCTTGGATGCCCTTTATCGAATGTTTTGTTAATCCTACTGAAGGGTATTCAAACTGAGATAATAGTAAGCAGACATGTTGGTAGATAGCCTGTTCAGTGTATGGCTTACTTTCCTCGCAACTAAAAGATCCTTTCTGTTTTCCACCAAGAACCCTTTCCGTTCTGGCACACAACGTACAAAACCCAATCAGTGTGTTGAAAAAAGCTGGTAACGTTCTTTTGGGTATTCAGCTTGAATGTTGGTTGAACCTTGTGCTGCACTCTTCTTCACTAACGAGATGGCATGATGGATTTCGAAAAAAAAAATAACCGAAACAACGTGTCATTCCGTTCAAATATGATATGGAGGGTTTATGTAGAGTACCTCGCCTTCGTGACATTTTGGTGTCAAAGACAAGCAAGAAATTCAAACCGATTATAATCCATGTATCTTAATCTTAAGCATCCGATGACAGAATGTTTCGTTCTATTTTTCGTCAATTGAGGACGACGATAACTGTCAATACCGCATATTTTAAACAGTTTATTTTCGACTGGTGTTGTTCGTCTTTCGAAGGAAATGACGTTCGTGGAAGACCTCGCGTTAATGAGAACACGAATGCTGCAAACTCCAGTAGCACCGCATGTTCTGAGAAGCAGTTTTTCTCCGGTATAATAAACGGCCTTTAATAAAGAGTGCATTCCCCTATCAACCAGTATGATGGCCTCTCAGTTGATCATCGTAGCCTGTATGAGCATGTTCTCAAATGAAGACTTGGATGCTATTATATGTGTACTTGAAGTACAAATTGTTGCCAGAGTCCTTCTCGATCTAAGCAACCTAGAATTGGGTTGATATCTGCCACCTTCTACGTAGGCAAGGTTATGATGTCCGTATGTCCTGCCAGTATTCATTCTTAAAATCCTAAGATACGCGTACTAGGGCCCGCCTATATTTTGGACATAATCCATGGTACGTGCGTATTAGAAGCATGTTTCCACTTTGTGACGAGGCTGCTGCTAAGACGACGGCACGTTTCGGGATAGTTCTACTTCTATCAAGACTTCTACATTGAAGCAATGAGCATGTCAGTGTGAGTAAAATACTCTGTGCACATGAATCACATAATGAGCTTATGGATCGGTTGCTAGGAGCATCCCATAGAAAGATGAAACAGCCAACTATTAAGTAAGACTAGCATTTGTTACACTAAAAAAACATTCACAATTTACGTTCTTTAGAATGGAATAATCCATGCCCTACTGAGATGAACAACGTGTTAAAAAAGGAATGTTCGCTGTTAGGAACTGAATGTGGCGAAGACCAATGGTGTCACATTGGGCCATCACAAGCAACCACTGTTTGTTGCCCTGGAGGTACAAACATCATTTAATTAACAGCTGCCACGACTGCTCTTTATGAAAACATGCAGCTCATAAAAGTTGTGCGGCGTTTTCACAACTTCGTAGCTGTTTGTGCTGCGCAGCTTTCATTAGAAATTTTGAATACTTCATGAACCTGAATACAGACGAGAAGCATAGGAAATGTTACATACATCTCCTCTGTATGCGGTTGAAAATGGCAACTCATGACTGACAGAATATTACTTTGTGGAGCTCCAAAGAAGAACTTTTCAAAAGATTTAGGGGTGACGGAACCGTGCTCACTTCCATTGAAGACTGGTGAAGGCGATTTCGAACTACCTCGCTGGTACGCTGATCCAAACGATAAGTCATGTTCACGTCAGTGCAAACAATTCATGTATAAGGGAGCGAAAGGCAATCAAAATAATTTCCTCACAAAGGCTGCTTGTGAAAAGAAATGTCAACGTACGTCTTTTTTGGTACTTGTGACATAGCGGAAATTTCAATGGATACGATTTCAGGCAAGTGCAAGTCACCATGCGGTACTGGAACGATGTTGATGACGCCGAAAAATGAGCCGCGTTTCTGTAGTCCGACATCACCGTGCCCGCAGACTCATTGGTGTCATGTTGGCATTTCCGCGGAAACGACAGTTTGCTGTTCAACAGGTAGTTAACATAGCTGTTGCTTCCCCAGCACGAAAACTCACAAATAAATCAGTCTTAGTTTTGAACACTTGCGAGCTGCCGATGATGAAAGGTCATGGCAATTCATATCTTACACGCTGGCATTTTGACAATAATCAGAAAAAATGCGTGAAGTTCATCTACAGTGGTGAAGGAGGTAATCAGGTATGTGCAATCTGATAAAGCTAAAATAAAATTTCAAGAAGAACATCTAGGATCCCATAATGCTTTTTTCAAAATATGGAAAAGGCGCTTGTAACATAGTGGTTTGTTGTGTATTGCAATATCGGCCACTGGTTTGCTCCCGCGTACTGGATTCACTAAGCCTTTCATCCCTCCGGGGCCGCAACTTGATACCAGACTTGTCTAAGAGAATGACAGCTCTGATATGGTACACTAGTAGACCATCGCAGAACATTTTATGGGCCAGATGTGCATTCAATCACTCTTAACGATGCTTGATGAAGTTGAATTCGTGGCGCATTCCTCATCGAACAGACATCGTGATGTTACTCCATTTAGCAAATTATAATTTCCAACACTCTTTTCAGTTACGATACCTACTTAATTAACTTCAATCTTCATCCTGTTGTGAAAACTAACCTTTAAATTGGCCTCAACTTCTGATGGCATACCTGGTCACTACCTTAAAGGATCCATATTTGCCTTTGTATTCAACTCGCTTGAGAATTAGATTCAGTTTCAAAAGCACTAGTGGCAAAATGCTGATGAGACATTTCATCTAGATTCATTCGATGGACAATCGTAATTTCACGCATCTTGAGTTGGTCAATTTGATGACGGTAGCTCTCGATGGTGATGATACGGATGGTAGCCAAAATCTGCTGACTACTTAGTTTTCGGTTTACTACACGTGGCACCATTCTATAAGCATGATGATCACTAAACATGATATCCTCATCTTTACAAGTATCTGATCCTCATCGAGCGAATAAACTTTAGCGTTGGCTGCTGTGCTTAAGCAACCCGTGAAGATTTTCTTATGATACGAATAAAATTTGAATGGCTTCTAGACTCATGAAACACATGGAGCCTTCGAAATTTTCTTCTCTTCCTTTTATCTGGAGGTAGTAACGTCAGTAAAAAACAATCGATAAACCTATAGACAGTGTTAGGTGACTGCCGTTTGGCATCGTAGAATATCATGTTGAAGCCCAAAAGGAATCGATTTGTAAAATTATTGGTCACAACTAAACAGGATATCAACTACTCAATTCCGGCAGATGCTCGACGCTTAGTTGTTTTGCCGTCATCTTGTAAAAGAAAAAGTATTTGCATTTAGAACATGTTTCTTACACAAGAAGATTGCCACACGATATGCCCAGTTTATCAAAATCCGTGCGGAAGTGGAAAACCATTACTCATTATGGGTATGCCAAAAGTATGCAGTCCTTCTCAACGCTGTCCTTCAACGCACTTCTGCCACATTGGAGTGGACGGTGAAGAGAACTATTGTTGTCCGAAAAGTATGATCCAAGTTGCATATTGAAATAGTTTGCAACGTTTATCTCATCCTCTTTACAGACGGTGATCCATGCTCTCAAGTGCTCGCCATCGGTAAAGGAGAAGCTTCACTTACCAGGTGGAAATCTACGCATTCATTTCATATGTATTCCGATTTCTACAAAGTTAAACGAGATTTAAACTTCAGCTTTCTCATGAGTTATTGAAGTGTTGGAATTGGTCCCTTGATAAGGTCGTGCAAATCAAAAATTGATTTGATCACCAAAAGACCCATGTTATTTCGAAAACTGATTTTATTCAAAGATTTTCACATTTCATTGGTTAACATTTTAAAAACAGGAAGGAATACTTTTGATCTTAAAGTTTTTGTATACTTCTACAACAATATGTCGGCTTTTTGGAGGACTTGACGTATGCCAAAAGTTGAACAAGTCCTCTCCAAATGTTATTTCCAAAAGCTTCAAAGAAATAATAAGAAAAATATAACAACAACATGCTTTAAGAGACAGAATTACAGGTACTACTACGACGAGGAATCCCGTAGGTGTCGTGAGTTCGTCTACAAAGGTTCCAAAGGAAACGCTAATAACTTTCTTAGTATAGAAGATTGTGAGCAAATGTGTCCTGGTGAGCTCATGATTATCGTCGAAGGCTTTTCAATTGCCTTAACTTCCCAACTTGTGAATTATTTATAGCTCCATTGAAACACATTCATATTCTTCATATTTTCTAGTCGCACCCAATCCTTGTCGCATTGGTGAACCTCTTTTGAACTCTCGCAATGAGCCTATCATTTGTGGCGGAGAGGATTCCTGTATCAATGGATACTGGTGCCATGTGGGAGGAAGTCCAGAGACTACTAATTGTTGCCCAGGAAGTGAGTTTGTCTAATTGAACACTCGAACGGCAGCTTACTTAACGGGTTCAGTTCGTCGCCCATGTGATTTACCTCAAGAGATCGGTCAAGGATCAGAACAGTTGGAAAGGTGGTTTTTCGACGGAAGCATACAGGTTAGTTATCTAAAAGTAATTATCAGTGTTGTATAGCGAATACAGGATCATTCAGATGTGCCGAAAATTCGTCTACAATGGAACGAAAGGCAATTCTAACAACTTCCTGACAAAAGAAGCATGTCGACAAGCATGCAAAGGTACAGTCAAAAGAAAAAATGGAAGAAAATTGAGTGTTACATCAATAGTTTTATTGGTACAAACCAATACGGATCATGGAGAGCTTACTCAACTTGAAAAGGCAAGAAGAGCCATTTACTCAGACCAGGAATGTCGCTCACTTTGCTGGCGAAACCCAAATGAAATTGCTTCCTTGCCATAGAGACCATGAAATCCACCACATTTCTCTACATATATATTTTTTTAGTACGTAAAGATTCTACGTGAACTGTGCAAAAATTTCACAACCAAGATTTCACCATTCTACAACGATATTGACGTTGACGTCAAAAG
>MQTX01000071.1:155252-203596 GCA_009735665.1 Angiostrongylus cantonensis
CCCACTCACGCTCAACGGATCAATATGATGAACGACTTAACTCCAGAGTTGAGCAGAAGGAAACGAGCGACTTGGCGAGCTTTCAAGAGCATCGACGATATGGTGAAGAGGACAAAGAACACGCGACGCCGTTCCCACCTTTTCGACTCAACGGTAGTTCCTGCCTTAACGTATGCATTAGATACCTGGTCGATGCGTAGGCAAGATGAGAGATCTTTCAGCATCATTGAACGCTCAGTCGAAAAGACGATATATAAAAGAATAAACGATAAAGCTGTCGGGAGTTGATCAATCCCAGCGGGATGCGCCATGCATTCTACTTCATTAAGCACCGTTGCAAGTGAGTGAATGTATATGTGGCCTTTACAATGACTCGTGGTGGCCTGCCGATGTATCGCGCCATTTCTGCTATCCTCCCAAATAAGTCTGGCACCAATTTTACGACCACGAAGCGATGGAAGGCATGGTGGGCACTGGGCGCGGGGATCGATTCCACGTGAGTGTCGCAGTGGCGCCACCGAACACTGTGCCACACGCACCACGGAGATTATGCAATTGTGCTTTGAGCATAGACATTTATAAAAACAGGAACGAACTAGGATAAGTGCTTAGTGGTATTCCAATCATTGCTACGTGTTTCTCTATATCGGCTCTTTTTAAGCAATGCTTCATAGTTACGCTCATTTCATCGGAAAATAAGGACAGACGGGAACTTATTTTCATCAAGCTTATCGTTTCGTGGCGTGATTTCTCTTCTAAATCTATTTCGAGCGGCTACCACCTCGTAGTCATTAGAAATGACTATTTTTTTTACGCCAACTCCCAGCGATTCCCCCTTCTGCATACACACTGCCGCCTGTTTGAAACATGTTCTTCATGAGCGCATTTTTTGTGTGCGAAAGGTGTGAAAAGGGTCATTGAACCAAATAATTTTTGCTACTTTGCCTCCAGTACGATTTGATGATGTAGCCTCTTTTTGGGCCAATCATTATTCGGGTTTCTCTTTGGTGAAATTTGAAATTTAGCTATTGACTGTGGGTTTAGCTATTCAAAACATTTATCCACATGCTCCTGCATTCAACAGATGACAAAACGGTCGTCGATATGCCTAGAGTAGCTGCCGTAGACCAAACCGATACGGGCGCTTCAACTTCAGACCTGAATGCAATAGCAAGGCTAGGTGCCACTGGTTTTCCTATTACCAACCCTGTCATTTGCGTCCAATATTTTCCAGACCATCTGAAGATTTAGCAGCTCAATCATCCTTCAAAAGGACCACGAGTTGCTGAATCGAGAAGCCATGAATGCTTATTGTTTCTTGTTGTTGCATAAGGCGCTCGTGGATTGCTTACACTGCGGAGTCACTCGATAGCTTAATATAAAGGACGCTAACTAACGCCTAAGGACTCCATCACGTACGCTGTTGAGAGATGCATTACCGATCCAGGAGTACTTGGTATGTACGAAATGGCCTGGGTTGTTTTCAGCAACTGGATAAGCATTAGATTTATTGACCACGTCATTCTATCAGTGAGCCCGTCTACATAGCTGACCATCGATCTAATCTTGAACTTTTAAGGACCTCGGTGGACATAAGGCAACACGCAGTAGCTATAAGCAAGCATGATTTCTCAATTCAGCAGCGCATGGCCTTCCTAAAAGTGTGCCTGAGCTGCTCAATATTTAAAAGCACTTCCACACAAATGACAGGGTTGAAAATGGAGAAGCAACTGGAGCCAAGCCTTGCTAGTGCATTTATGCCCGTAAAAGCTCAAGTAGTCAATCTCTGGCTCTACTGTAGACGTGTAGATGGTTGATTCCTCATCTGCTCAACAAAAGAGGTGAAGGACAAATGTTTGGAATTCCTGAACGAACTGTCAGGATGCACAACGACCTAAGAGGAATCAAAAGAAACTCGGCCTCCATTTTTGAACGTGCGAATTAACTTATTCGAAAACGGCCACACTATGAAATGGTACCGAAAGCAAAGTAACAAAAACGCAAGGGGTTCACTATCTTTCCTTTGACCCTTCACGCAGGAAAAGTACCCATGTGATAAATATGTTCCGAAGAGTCGACAGATTGTGCATAAGAACATAGCAAATGCAACAGTGACAAAATTTTAAAGCATCTCTGTATAATGATCCTGCAAACTTCTACATATCAATATACAATGGTTCGAATTCCAAAAATATTTAACCGTCTTAATCTACCGTGTTTAAACGTAACCCAAAAGGTATTCACTAAGGTGTTGCCGAAATAAATTTCTGAAACTAGAGGCGGAAATTCTTAGAAAATTGAACAAGGAGAGTTGAGTACGGAAAGCAAAACTTTCCATATGGTGAAATCTTAACTCTGTATAGTATGATGAAGCCCTAACGTGGAAAATAAAAACATATTCTATAAATATTCTATGCTTACTTTATCGTCCTTGTAACACCAGACATTAGCCAAGCGGAACGAATGCTTTCGGACTTTAATAAAGCGTGTCGAAAGATTGGTCTTCGACTAAATCTCTCGAGAACGATGTTCATGAAGAACGGATTGGTTTCGTTTGCCCCATTCACGCTCAACGGAACGAATATCTCCGATGGGCCCAGTTACGTCTATCTCGGTCGGGAAACCTATATGATGAACAACTTAGCTCCAGAGCTGAGCAGAAGGAAGCGAGCGGCTTAGGGAGCTTTCAAGAGCATCGAGGATGTAGTGAAGAGAACAAAGAACACCCGACTCCGTGCCCACCTTTTCGACTTAACGGTCCTTCCTGCCCTAACGTATGCGTCAGAAACCTGGTCGCTGCGTAAGCAGGATGAAAGATCACTCAGCGTTATCGAACACGCAGTCGAAAGGACGATGCTAGGACTATCTCGTTTCACACAAATAAGGGATGGGATCCGAAGCTCCGACATGCATCAACGATCAAAAATCAAAGATGCCGTTTTGTACGCCAAACAGTCGAAGCGTAATGCGTGTGAATGATAACTGAAGTGTACTGCAGGAAGACCACCGACCCGATGGTCAGAGTTCCTCACGAAAAGCCTAGAAGAAAGATATGATGCTCGACGAGTCCCTAAAGCGAGCAGAACCCACTGGGCTACTCTTGCACGCTACTGGGAAAAATGGAGGATTTACTGGCGCCCGCTCGTCACTCGACGATCAACGGGACTACAGGTGATACAGGTGACAGTTGATACTTATTTACACACTTACTCTCTAGCTGCTTTTAAGAAATCTAGGAAAACTTAGTTTGTTAACTCAACTCGGAAGTGAGCACCTCAAAAAACTTCTAGGTGTGATATCGAAATAGCATATGTCGAGGTCATATATTAAAAACGGACAAACTATCCATGGACAATGTAACCATTATTCAACTCTATTTTAAGAATTGAACCCATGTGGCACCGGAGAACCATTGATTGGAGCCGATCCCGACCGAGTACTTTGTACTGGAAGACAAAAAGTAGACAGTTGTCCTCGTGGATACTACTGTCATATTGGCGCCAACCCTCTCACAACGCTGTGTTGTCAAAAAAAAGGTAACTAATAACCTTTTAACACCTCACTTTCTAATAGCAACTTACTTATATAGACTCCCCGCTATTTTCAATGTCTTAAAAACCATCATCATTTCTGAACTATTTTCCTTTAAAAGCACCGGAATTGTACAAATTCATTACAAACTACATATACTATCTGGCAATAAAAAGAAATTTGTTGAACGGTCTAAAACCGAGAACAAGTGGTTAAAGGTAGTTAAAATGAACGAATAAATCGTATGAATGGTATCCTATAAGGAAAACTCAGAAGTCTACGTGGAATAATCAGAGTGGAATTGATTTTGTAGGTATCGAGCCATGTGATCAACCAGTTAATCTAGGGATGGGTGGAGAAGAACTTCCTCGATGGTTCTACGATAAAAAACAAAACAGGCAACGTTTCTCATATTTATTTGTATTTCTCTAGATTAGTAGACCACTTTACAGATGTACGCTATTCATCTACGGTGGAATAGGAGGTAATGAGAATAATTTTATAAGCCAAACCAAATGCAACGAAGCATGCCCAGGTAAGTTAATTGGGACTTTACTCTCATTCTCTATTTAGAATGTTAACGTTTAGTATATCGTAATTACTGTCCTCATGGCATTCCACTTGTCGAAGGAAATCATGTAACTGCATGTGGAATAGACCGAGGATGTCCAGATGGCTTCATATGTCACATGAGTAATGAGTTCAATGTATCCGTTTGTTGCCAGGTAAAAAATGACTTTCTTCCTATTATAATAGAAATACGTCATGTTTTGAGATTGAACATGGCCTTTCACAGGATCCGGTGGTCTTCTGCACGGCACCGCTCGATCCAGGACCGTGCACCGATTTTGAGATCCGGTATGGATATAATCCAACTACTGATTCTTGTGATGAGTATAAGTATGGTGGATGTGACGGTACCCTCAATAACTTCCTCTCTCGTCAAAGATGTACAGAAATCTGTTGCAAGGAGTATAGAAGAAAACACTGATTTGTCAGTTTAATTCATAGTCGTGACATGATTCGTTTCCACTTCTTGGTTAAAGCTTGGAATCCTCCATTCAATGCCTGCTTTTAATGTCCCATTTTTCAGCCTCTGTCACTGCCACTTGTTGATGCTGCCTTTCAAAAACGCAGAATCTTGTATAATTTATCTTCCCTCGACAAAACAAATATATCAAATGGTATGAGTTAGATAGATCTCAATAAAGACGTAACTTTACAAATAGTGGCTTAAAGATTTAAAAAAAAATCAACCAATATTTCTCACATATACGAAGACAGAACAAAAGTACACAGCAATACAAGTTTTACTGATTTGCAGTGATCGAATTAAAACAAGAGAACCGTCTACTACCAAATATGAATAATCTGAGCAACTGTGAAAACAACAAAATACCGCGAAAACAACATCGACCATGAATATTGAACAAAAAAAAAAACAAAGGCTAAATACGTTAAACATGGAGATTACAACAATAAGATTAACGCACTCCCTCCCGACCATCATTAATTTCACGCATTTTGCAAAAGCGAGTGAGCTCCCCACCGATTGAAATACAATCGTCGTGCTTTTCTTGACAGTAAACGATAAATTCTCGATAACTAGAACACTTCTGAGAATCAGAACACCATGTGGTTATAGAAGAGCCTTTTCTCCATACATATAAAAGCACATAATGTTGCTACTATATGCTACATTTTACTCTCGTTCACCTTCAAACCCACTACTGTCAGTTGTCGATTACTGGTCAAAAATTGAACCTTGTATGCCTACCATAAGAGATGATGCTGATTTTCTAATAATTCCTGATATTTTTGAAGAACCAAACGACTTAATAAAATGATAACAAATGTACAAATAAAACTTTTAATTATTCTACGAAAATATTAGTAAGCTTTCTAAAGCATAGTCATCACTCTAGGCTTATTTAGAATTCAAATCTCCAGAAAAAATTCAATTCTTCCCATAGTGGTAGAAGAAGAACTATGCATAGGATTATCAAAGATCTCCAGATTCAGATAGGCTTTATTTAAGCCGGTAAAGTTCACTATGAGCTGAGCTATGGTTGTTGACAGGCATAAGTGCCTTCGAGCTCGGATAAATTCGAAGTAACGACTGATTAACAGGTTTAAAAATTGGCAACCTCAATAATCGTTATTCGTTACAAATGCGAAGACAGATGATTCAAAATGTGCATAAGAAGTAGTTGCACCGACAAAATTTTGGTATACTCTGGTAGCGATACCTCTATAACTGGAGATGTGGCATACTATGCAATGATGAAGTTCATGTCTAATTTACTAGAAAGGCATTTCTACACTGAGACACTGAGCTGTAGAAAAGGACCCGTATTATTGGCAGTTGAAGAAAAAATATAAAGTGATTTTTCAAACAAGTCATTCACTGGAAGCTGAATATTAGATAGTTGGTAGGAAAACAGGTTAGAAGCAGCATGGCAGTTATGATAAGGAAAACAACAAGAAGGTGATTATTAAGCTGCCTACAGTTTACGACGTTACCATCTCCCCTATATCATCAAATCAGTGAGAGATTCATAACTACAAACAGAAGGAGTTGTTTGCGGACACGAGCGATCAGTTGTCGACCTACTGCACCTTTGCTGGGAAGACTAAAAAATACGTACATCATGTCTCCTTCATAGCTTAAACATACCTTTACTTATTTAAGATTTAAACAACGAATCTTCTTACACTTAAGACGGACGCTTACTTCCGTTACATTTCATTAGGTAGTGCTTGCACACCGTCGACTCTCCATTTCGTTGGAAAAATTAGGTCCTTGGTTCGAAAAAATGGAAATAATATGTGAAATACTTCTAGACTATAGCAGAGCAGCACCATGAGAAATGCGCGGCTGAACATGCTAGAAAGTTAGCACAGATGCAACAATTGTAGGAAGCAACACTGTTTGGAATCATTCAATAGACATGAAACAATAGGAACATCATTAGTACGATCTTCTATGCGAAGGATATTCATTGTAAACAAGAATTTCAAGTATTGTGTGACGACTACAGGTTGAATGAAGGATAAGATTAAAAGTTATATACGAAGATTGCAACTGCTTTCGGGGACATAGGAATGATCTCTGAATAACCACCAATTATGTTGACTGTAGGCAAGAATTGGAAGCTGTTATTACTATCATCGTCATGTTTACTAGTTGGCATTTTAATATATAATATACACAAATAAATATATATACCTTAAAATTTATATACATATATATACGCGTGTGTATACGTACGTGTACATGTATGTATATTAACATGTACATATATGTATATACACATATACATATATATATATATATAATCAATGCAATTTTAAGGTACTGGTTGTAAAATACATGTGACATAAAAGGTAATAAAACGTGATAACGGTTTCTAAAGCGAAACTGTGCTGAACTGCCTAGATGAACGAGCGTTATGTGATCCCCGATCCACCCTGAAGACGTGCCCTCAATGGCTAATGACTTTACAATGTGAAAAAATTGTTCCCAAGTGTTGAATCTTTTACAGAGTACCAAGTGAAGAGAATAGATATTCAAGAGGCATGACTGACAAAGCATGTGCGTTGTAGATGCCATCAATAGAGTACAGAAAGTGCAGTAAAAAAGGTCTTCAAGAGCAGAAATTTCTTCCCATGATCGGTTGTTACACGATGATTGGCATCTTCATCATGAACGTCGTTGGATGCTAGTCGAGTTGATCCCCCTGGAGTCCTAGGATAATCAAGCAAACGCCGTCCCACTATGATTACTGGAAGTGAACAATCCCCAGACAAGTCTGGTACTAACTTCCCTACCCCAGGAAAATGAGGAGCTTGGTAAGTTTGGAGCGGATCCAACACCCTGTTCGTGGTGAATGGCATGACTACCACAGAGCTATCGGCTTCATTGTAGGGCAAAATAACTTGCTGAAAAGCGCTTCTCAAAGCTTAACGCAGCTGGTAGCGAATATGTCAATTTACAGCAAGTTTATAAAGAAACATATAGGAAATTTGCCCAACTATACAAGGAGTAATCATCTATGACCAGTTCAAATTAAGCATCGATCGTTCCGGCTTGATTTTTTCGTAATGAAACTGGAGTCTTAAGCGAAGAACATCGAGAGCGTTGTTGGTCCCATTTGTGGCCTTTCTTGAGTATTGCAACTATTAACAACGTCTTTGTAGTAAACTCAAGTATATATAACTTACTTGAAAATCGCTTTGAACTCATCCTTTGCAAACTCATAAAACTCCTTCTCTAACTGGTACACCTCGGTTCTTCGTATCATGGATAAAGTATGGTCGTTGGGAGGATACTTCTGCTTTGTGTTACGCAAATGAGCACGGTTCTCTTGAAGTATGAAACAATAAAGGGAGAAAAAAGTTATAAAACCTATTGCACTGAGCCAAAGAACAATTCTCCTGGCTTTTCACCTCATAAAAATCTTAAAAGCTCAACTTGAACAAAAGAACTTACCACTAAGATTATCGAAGTGCATGAGTGCACCTTTAAAGAAACGTGGCACAAGGCGGTCTAAGAGAGCAATAAAATCCCTTATCTGCTCACTGATACCAACAATCAAATACTTATCAATAAGATTCTTTTTTGCTTGATCTAATGCAGCTTTACTGCCAGCAACTCTGAAAAGCAAACAATATGGATGTAGAAAAGGAACAATGAGATGAAAAAAGAATCATCTAACAGCACACAACCTCCTTCGTTACTACTTAGGAAACTTCATATATGTTTATAGAAAAAACATAAAAGATTTTCTATAGAATGATTATATAATACCACACTTCCTCCTAACGGTCTACCTCCTCATCGTGATTGGGAGGTGTCCCTGGGTGTTGGGCTGCGATGTACCGTGGGGGGATTCATCCTCTAATCAGGGTCTTCCAAGCTCAAAAAGAGTCGGGCGCTTCAATCAGGAAACCTAGCTAAGAGTAAGCCAATACCAGGATCCACCATCACCCTAGTATAAGAATTAGTCGTATGGTGGCAAATCTCCTCCTGACAAGGACGACGACTGTCTGTGGTGGTGTCGACCTGGGGCAGACTTCGGCCTCGCTGATCTCAGGACTCCAGAGAACCACAATGGCTAGAGCAGTAAGGCTCCGGAACAATGGAAATTATTCTGGGCCCGCACAACCAGTGAAAACGGGTTGTAGACGCATCCAAGTAAGTAAATAATACCACACTTACGTGCAAAAATGATGATGTCCACAGAAGTACGGGATCTGAAGCCACATCTGTTTCACGTCACAGTCATGACCACTTCGCGAAACACACTCATCGAATGTCTATACCGGTTAAAAAATTTATTTCCAAAATTGAAAAAGAAAAATTGATCGTTTGCGAACAAGAAAACTATGGGTTTAAAGTCATTTTACCTCATTATTTCCTGCTCGGCTTCTCTTTAATCCAACACGAAAATTATCACCAAAACGAAGAAAGTAGTAATGAGATAGTAAACGCTCAAGCGGTTCTCGAACAATGTTAATATAGACAGGATTTTGGATTCCGAACCTTAAAACGATTTTTACGTACTAAGGAATTAGCGATTTAGATGTCAGAGAAGATGCTAATGAGATAAGTAAAGTACCTAACCGTTCAAAATCGACGAAAGCAACGTGACCATGATAGAATGCCGGCTTTCGTTCGGACCACGAAGTTATGTTGGCGACAAATTCGCTTTGATCAGTAAGACTCATCACCTTAAACAACCTTCTCTTTCCAGCTGTGAAAAGTGGAAGAGATTTAGGCAGAAAAGGAAGAAAATCTTCTTACCTGTCTATTTTTCGTCATATTTAAGTGTATAACATTGAACCCATTAATTTTGTACAAGTCATAGGCAACGGCGTTAGTGACTGTAGTTGAACCGGTTTTAGGTATCTGAAAAAATGCTAAGCATTAAGAACAGATTGCAACCTTAACAAACGTTCACTTACTCTATTATAAATCACGATAAGATTCGACCTTGGACCCACATCGGTGGAAGTCGTTTTCTGTGCGTTCCTTTGCTGTTCACTATTTAAGCGAACATTTACATACAGGACTATTAACCCGATGGTGCATAAATTAGCAAACAGTAAATGCGTTCGGCTAGGTGACATCAGGCTAAGGTGAGAACGAACTTTCGAACGACTGATGCTCACTGCACCTGTAACAAGTAATGAATACTTTTCGATACTGAAGAAGTCGTATAAGATTCTTTCATAAATGCTGCAAATAAGATAACATTAAAACTCATTAGATCCTATAAGCAAAAAGAGTCCGCTAACCTTAAGGAATAACCTCCGACATCTTATTACCCATTGAATACTACTGATTGAATTGCTTTAAAACTAGCTTCACTCCATATAACACTACTCTAAGCTTTTTTTCAAACACTAAACACAATTTCCCCCTTAAAATACATAACATCCTTCAAATGAAATCTAACAAGACAGTTCTTACCTCCATAACCTTGGATACACAATATAGTCGGACCATGACGTTTACTTGTTGAGTTTGGACGAAATTACGGACTGCTCCAAAAATAGACGGGACATGTCGCTCCACGCGTTTAGCTAGAGGTCCCTTCATATCTGATTGTTTTGTTCTCTGGGTATTACTGGAATATTACTTTCTTTTACGTGAATTATTATAAAATGATACCATGTATTGTTTAGTGCTACTTACTACTACCTAACTGTTAGTAGTTCCTTTCAGTTATTGTCAGATGTGGAATGTACGACGATTTTTCACGTCTTCACGATCGATCGCTTCCGCAGTTCCGTCAAGTAGGCAGAAAATCAAGGTAGCCAATCCAGTGGTGGAATTGGATGGCGATGAAATGACACGAATCATCTGGGCTGAGATTAAGAAAAAGGTGCCGTTTTTATGTTTTACTTCTAACGACTTATTCTAGGACCATGGTCAGCCATTATAGAAGAATTGAAGTTTAACAGCGATCGTGATCGTCTCCCATATCTTTTGCCAAGAAGAGGTGGTGTTTGCCTCCTTTGCTTCACTTTTATCTTGCATTTTTACAATCCCTAGTTTTCTACTTAGGACTAATGCTCTTATCTATGTCACTTAAAAAACTGGGCCGGACCGGTGACAGTAGGCCCTTGCCCTCTCATTCCAGCCCTCACCCCTCCCTAGTGATCCCGTAATTACTTATCGTTGCAAATCGCATAATACAGAAGAAGAGAAGTATGATGTTATTCGTCGCCCCTGAAAGAGCGAATTCGACAGAGCAGAAGTCTTGCGTGGAAAAAGTGGGAAAGTGCCACGGAGCAGCTGTTACGCGCACTATATGAAAGAGTTTCATAATGCGTATTTACTTTACTTGTTGATTAAAGAGATCCGAAGTGACAGCTGACCGTAAGTGGGGAGATGTTATTATGTTATGTAGACTTCATTTTTAACTCTTCTCTTGCATTCTTACATTACTAGCATTGTTTCTTTTAGCTCATTCTTCCGTATCTTGATATTGATATCCAATACTTCGATCTTGGCTTACCCCACAGAGATGAAACCAATGACGAGGTGGAATTTTCTTTTATGGTTTTGTCCTTTTTCTGTGTTGTTCCATGACCTTGATTGTATGATCTCAGGTTACTCATGTTGCTGCTGAAGCGATCAAAAAATACAATGTTGGCATCAAATGTGCTACAATCACACCGGATGAGGCAAGGTGCGTTTATTTCTCTTGAGTAATCCTAGTTTCGTTAGGTTATCGATTTTCTTAATGTCCAAATTTAGAGTAAAGGAGTTCAAGTTGAAGAAAATGTGGCTTTCTCCCAACGGAACAATTCGTAATATTCTCGGTGGTGAGTGACTAATGAGGAACCTATTCTTGTATCCATAGTCTATTTATCTTCTAAAAGCTTTTCTGAGCTCTAATTTCTCTCTGATAATAGGTACGGTTTTTCGTGAGCCAATTTTGTGCAAGAACATTCCACGTCTTGTGCCCGGCTGGATAAAGCCAATAGTGATTGGTCGACATGCATTCGGAGATCAGGTATATTAGTTGGGCTTCCATATAACAGCGTATACATGAATGCATGGTGTTCATCGCTATTTGGTGGGCAGGAGGTACGTGTACACAAGTCGATCCCCACATACTAGGTCCACCAAGTTCTCCATACCTCCGAGGTCGCCAAATTGATACCAGACTTGTCAGGGAGAATAGTAACACATCTCGATACATTGGTGGGCCACCGTGAGTCATTATAAAGGCCAGATATGGATTCACTTACCTCCAATGGTGCTACGAATGGAGTCGAACGCATGGCGCATCCCTGAAGGACTGACCAGCGCCGAAAGCTTCATCCCTTATCATTTGTTATTCGTTGCTAATCTAGGTAAGCTTTTTGTCACTTTTGTCGGTTTTGGAGTTGAAGTAGTTGAAATTCGGCAAGCTATGCTTTTATTGCGATTGAATTGAATTTTGTTAATGTTATTCATCTATTATATAACATTTCCATTCTATCAAATATTATGAGAGGCTACAGTGTATTCGCAATAGTACACCTGGAGAATGGAAATGTTCACCTATTGTTCTAAGGTTTTTTTCATAGAATGTGTCTAATAATAATTCAGTATAAAGCTACTGATGTAGTGATACCACAAGGGTCAACGTTGCAACTGGTAATTAAAGGTATGCATAGGTTACTTGTTTCCTAATTTATAATTTAATGGTGATTGTATTCAAAATATTTTAGTGACATCTTTTTAGGACCAGATGGCAAGGAAAACGTAAGCAACGTCTTCAAATTTGATAAATCGAGTGGCATTGGAATGACTATGTATAACACTGACGAGGTTCGCCTGATGGAGGACTTATGTTTTTGTCATTGTATCTTCAACATTTAGAGCATTCGAGGCTTCGCACATTCATGCTTCCAATACGCATTGATGAAGAAGTGGCCTCTCTATCTTAGCACGAAGAATACAATTCTAAAACAATACGACGGACGATTTAAAGACATTTTCCAGGAGATATATTCAACGTAATACCCGGTGAACTGAGTACTAGTTAAACCACAAACATGTGTGCACTGTTCTTTTTTTCAGGAATTATGAGGCAGATTTCAAAGCAGCCGGTACATGGTATGAACACAGATTAATTGATGACCAGGTAATGTTAGTTTGTCAGTATAACGGGATTTCATGTTATGTGATTTTTAAGTATATCTTGATATATGACATTGCCACCAACAAGCTTTAAACGATTTTTCCGTCGATTTCCGCATGATAGAAAGAAATGCGGTCTCCCTTTAGTACAGGCTTCACGGTCATTAGGGACTCATATTGATTTAAACAGAGTATGAAAGTCTTGTTTTAGGTCGCTCAATGCTTGAAAAGTGCGGGAGGTTTTGTTTGGGCGTGTAAGAACTACGATGGTGATGTTCAGAGTGACATTGTCGCACAAGGTCAGGAAAAAAACCAATCTACTCAGGCATTGCTTTGCCATAAAATATTACGTTGCCTTCAAGGATATGGTTCTCTTGGTTTAATGACGTCAGTGTTGATGTGTCCAGATGGAAAAACGATCGAAGCAGAGGCTGCACATGGCACTGTTACTAGGCATTACAGAGAGCACCAAAAAGTATGAAAACTTCCTTCGTCTTTCAAAATTAAATTCACTAATCTGTACTTAGTGATTTCTTTAAGTTCCACCGTCTGAACTAGTAATTTTAGGAAAACAAGCAATAATTTCTATCTCAGCCTAATTTTGAATTGAATATGTGTAAAAAGCTTACTACTACGGAACGATCCGATATAGAATATAGTGGTGCAGGGAAATCCCACTTCTACGAACCCTGTTGCTTCAATTTTTGCTTGGACACGAGGACTACATCATCGAGGAGTTCTAGACCAAAACGAAATGTTGAAAAGGTTTGCCCTTAAATGATTTATCGCCGTCATTTTCAAATATTTCTTCACCACTTTTTTTTACCGCAGATTTTCGTTGACTTTGGAAAAGGCATGCATTGAGACCATAGAGGAGGGAAACATGACAAAGGACCTTTCTATTTGTATTCATGGTTCAAAAAAAGGTGCTGAGAATGGTATGTTCCTTCTGACCGAAGACTTCCTGCTAGCCGTTGAGACAAAACTTGCCAGTTTGCTGACGTAGAATTGCTCTGTGTTGCTTATATGCTTTGTACGATGATTAATTGGATAAATAATTGCGCAGTGTTGCGTATAATTGCCGGAATTTCAAAGCTAAAAGAACTCTGAGTGAAAGTTTATGCTATGCTGAACATTAAGATATTACAAGATTTGAATGCTTTAACGATACCACTGCTTCTTACTCATTTTGTCCCGATAACAAGACACCAGTTATCGTGCTTTTAAATAGAATAGGTCTTCATCTAGCTTCTTGAGAAATCACATGAAAATCGATGATCTTATTGCTTGTATTCCAATATTTGTCCTAAAACTCTCCTATATCCCACTTTTCAGTAATACGTTAATAACACCATACATTTCATCGATCGCTCACCGAAAAACTGGCCGTTCACGTGGGGGAAGCTTCTGTTTTTTTTTTTCGAACAAACTCTACTTTCAAATTTGTGGTTATCACTAATCATTATCTCCCAACGGTTTATCGACTCATTGTGGCTGGGAAGTTTTCATAGGTTTCGGGCTGCGATGTGCAACAGGGGATTCGTCCATCCCACCAGCAGAATGTTCCAAGCGGGGATTCGCCATTGCGGCGACGACCTGGAGCAGACTTTAGCCATGCTGACCTTCGGACTCCAGGGAAACATAGTGACTAAACCAGCAAAACCCCGAAAGAGTGAGAATTATCCTGCGGCGCGCTCAATGAGGCTCGGTGCTCAGACGGGCTACCCAAGTATCCAACAAGACAAACATTAATTACCAGGAGTCATTATCACAGGATATGGTATTGGTAACCTTACTTCAAATAGTAGTTCAGCCGTATGTTTCTAGCGGAAGGGGGTTTCTGGTTATTTGTCAACGACGGTGCGTGCTAGTGGTGACCGTGTGATCATGCATGCAGACAGTAATTGTGGTTATACCATTTACATGGTGACTCAAGATCCACATACTACGCAATTGCTCTCTGTTTTACCGCACTGCTAGTTAATCAAATTGTGTTTTTTACATTGTTGTCACTCTTCTGAGTTCCTTTAAGTGGTAGTTTCACATTCTACTTGGTAGGTAGGCTGTTTTACTAAGACATACAATAATGTGATTTTGCTGCTCATGTGTATGGGCGAATTATTTGTTTCATATTAAAACAGACAGAAATTACTTTTAAAAAAAAACTTTATAGACAAAAAAGATCTCTTCTCACCAAAGTGGGTATAGTGGTGATCAAAGAAACGAACAAATCTACACAAACATGCTAACTACTAATAGACTACTAGAACTTCTGATGAAAAAACAGAAAATTTCTAAGATGCCCTAGTACTTCAGAGTTTTGTGGAAGAAAAACAGAGTACAAACCAATGTTAGATAAATTGCTGGTATAGAATGGCAAAAAAAATGGAAGAACTATCACATAAGAAACAAACACCGAAGAATAACCTATTCACCTGGGATGTTTACGAAAGAAATTTAGAAATTGGTGCTCCAACATGCATTTGGTTATGGCTTGACCTGTGCCCTACGTCTGCGTGACATTTGTCCAGAAAGTTCATCACTATTCTGATTATGGAAAGCTTCAGTGGAATGTTTGCTGCGAACTTGATGGTCTTTGGCAAAACCCTTACCATGTTTCTCCATGTCACTATCGCCACAAAGTTGTTGCAAGCACAGTTTGGCCTGGTTTACGTCTTTTGAGTCTCTCCTCCCAATATCGTCTTCACCTTCATTAAACGCTCTGGATCTTGTATTCGAACATCCAGAGCCAACGTTGTTATTTACATGATCCGAATTGTTGAAATCCAGTTTTCCAAATTTGCTTTCACAAAATGAAATGTTCAAGCCAGTGGAATGAGACGAGTCAGTTGTTCCACTTTCACCAGGTTTGAAAGTCTTTTCGCCGTGTGAGCTTGAATTCCAGATATTCTCATTGCCTTCCATAGTAGTATTCATTCCAACATCGTAATGATCGTCATCGCATATAGGGAAGCTCGAGGAATTCTTCTGAGTAACCTCGGATAAGTTTTTTACTTCGTGTCCAGCGCTTTTGAAAGAAAGGTTTCGAAGGATATTATCCGTGGTAATGCTCTTAAGCACAGGATCACCAGAAGAATCATTTGTCGAGCTTTCTTCGGCTTTGGCAATAGAAGAAGGGGAAGATTTTACAGATGACCTATTACCAGTAGGAAAACAGGGCTCAGTTGCCTTAATAACATCTTTCCTAGGTGAAAAACTTGAAGGTGTTCGAGCTTTTGGTTTGTCAAGTGAAGTTTTTAAGGAAACAACAGTATTGCGACCTCTCTTTGAACAGATTTTGCCAGAAGAAGAAGACGTCTTGGATCTCACAATCGAAGAATTTCCTGTAACTGGCACACGTTTTTGAGGTCCTGTGCGACTGAAAGGAAAAAATATTCAGTGAACGCTGCGTATAAGCAACACGTCAACACAGCATACCTGTAGAATAGCATATAGCTAGAAAAGATAGTAACCATCGTCATGGAGTGTACGCGTCTAACCTACAATGGGTACAAGATGAAATCGGTACAAAGTATGAAATGTCACTGATGCTTAAAAATAATGAGTCACACTAATGTCGTCAAAGTAGTAGTATCTGTTGTCGAATCCTTTCGCCATTACTGTATAATGTCCACGGTTGGCATAAGACCCAATATGGAAAATCGCTGCGGATAGTTCGTATTGCTCCTCGTCGTCTTGCAAATATGTGAACCTTCTTAGTGAAATCTTCTTCTAAATTTGAATCGTATTATTTGGAAGTGTCAGAAATAATAGTATGCAGGCTAACATAAGATCAAGCAGGACAAACTTCGATATCGATTTTCATGCTGGACTTTGTTTTGTAACCAGAAAAACGTAAGATATGAAGAAGAAGTACAGAGGGGCAACGGAGAATCTTCGACGACATAGTCTTCCATTTGGAACCACATCTTAAAAAAAATTTGATGTCACAGACGATGAATTCCAAAGAAAGCGTTTGCAGAACAATCCAGGCATGAACAATAGCCACAATACTCAGTCCAGAATAATATCTATTCAAAACATAACAGACTATTATGTGTACTGATGGCCGCTTTCAGCTTAAAAACAAACTTGTCTCAACTCCTAGTAAACTTCTAGTTTCGGCAAAGATCATTCGAATCTGCACATCCTTGTCAACAATACACAAGGTGTCACAGTTACGTTGGAATTCTTCAAAACTACGCTTCGTTTCGCTTTTTTTCTCAGCTCTTTATATCAATAACATGGCTGACAGAAAGGCGAAACGAAGGACTCGTATGGTGTCGTAGTGTACACACGAGCCTCCAGAAAGGGTAATAGCGTGTTCGGTCCTCACCGCAGACACCACCGTCCAGAATTTTGCAAATATCTCAACATCATTATGGTTACATTTCACATAATACCCTGTCATTAAAAAAGAGTAGGCAGTAAGTAAGAAGTAGGACTACGCTTTAAATTTTTCGTAAGCCTTAATTCCAAAAGTAGAGGAACACTTCACATAAACTACACATGCTCATATTTTTGGCAATTGTCGAAAAAAAAACCAGTGCGGTCTTCATGTATCAGTTACAGCATATAGATGGGCTTATTGGTTTACGCCATACTATCACTTACACACAGTTATATAGTGCCCCTAAAGAGCGATAGGAACTAAGATTACAACTACAAATTTCTACTGATCCGTCACACAAAGCGGTATTAATGGACATAACCCACAATGAGAAGCCTCTTTAAAAAATGGAAGCAAATATCAGCACAACAAAACTAAATACTGTTCAAGCATGAGCTAATAACTTTATTGACGCCCGTGACAGTGAACAAGCTTCCAGTAAAAATCCCTACCGCTATGAGACTTAAGAATACTAGAAATAAAACTCAACTCACTTCGAACAGTTACACTCGATTTGTTCATCTTGCATATGAAGTGAAAGCAGGTCGGTGGTATTCGGCGGTCTTCTTCTTTTCCACGTTTCAGGTAGAGCAAGACTGAGATCCAGAAACTTCTGGTATCTCACTGTCTTATCACCACAACCAGCACAGATCGCTACAAAAGATTAATTGTAAAACTACACTGACTACTAGTACAGTATTCGAATTACTTACTTTCATAGCGCGTTTTGCCCCCAAAGATTATGTCGATGGGGGATGGCAGCGATCTACAAACGAAGAAAAAAAGATTGAATACAGAGCAATAACACAAGAACAAATTATCATCGATAGCAACATACGTTTTGTTCTTAGCACTTTTCTCCTCAGTAAGTTTCAGAGCGTCAGCGAGTTTCAAAAAGAACTCATGAGCGTCTTCCTGACTACCATGGTACCTCTTGGAAAACAGACCTGGAATAAGAAAGTCAGTCTCTCTCTTCGTGAATATTCGTATCTCCCGTATTAACCTGAATCATTACTTTGTCATAAACAACAAAATTAATTGGTTTAGACGTACTTGGCCAAAGTTCTACAACCCATTTCGCTAAATATGGCTTCTTGTAATTGAAGATGTTTGGATAGTGAGCGCGACGCATCACACACCAGATGCATTTTTTCTCCTGCTCTCCTGAAGTTATCTTTCTTAAAAAATAAATATTAAAGCAAATTCGGAGAGTCAAAGACAAAAAATGGTAAAAACGTATTCACCGTTGCTATGAATGTGTTTTTCCAGCGTATAGCGTGTGAATGGTGGAATATGAACGAGGCTTTGCAATACGGAGTTGACAAAACAAATGTTCTTTTTATTTATGAGACCTGCACCATGAGGAATGTCACGCTGAAAGATTACAACGAACTACTGAAGGGTTGTGAATTACGTTTCAGTCACAATGAATGATTTGATAAAGCAAATGCTGTGAACATCGATAGGTGGTAATACACAACATCTACAGAAGAGTGGTTTGACTACATTGTACTTTCACACCAAATAGAAAACCATAACATATTTTTAACGGTTCTTCCCGTCATTGTAGTCACCTGCTAATAAACTCAATTTCTACGGACATCGATAAGTTCATGCGTTGAGTATTTCAACCTATTTGGGTAATAAAACATGGCAACCACTTAACAATATAAAACTTTTAAAAAGAGAAACAACAACAGGAAACCTTGCTACAAACGTACCGTATGTCGAAAACCCTCAAACGTCCAAACTCCGCTCATATCATATGGACAAACAGGATCAGACATCTCCTTGCGTGCATTTTCGGACAACGTACGTTTGCGTTCTGACGCTGCAAATTAAATCATGGTTACGTAGATAGACTTCGTTTACAAGAGGCAACTCACCTTTCTTCTTCTTCGACCTAGTGAGTATCTCCTCGTTAGCAGGTGCTCCAACGGAGTGGACTAGAGCAGAACGCTCTTCAGCAGACGAAGATTCAAGTAATGGTTTCTTGTAATCTTCTCTTGATACGTCAGAACTAGATTCTAGCTCCGATTGGTGCCTGTAACAGCTGTAATAACAGCAACATAAAACATAGGTATATACAGATAATTTCCCTATCACATAGAGAATTCTCTATCTACCTAACAAATACATTCTTTGGTCTAGTCCCGCAGCAATGATACGTATCCATTAGCATACCTGACGGTGTGACTCATAGCTACAGGATACTGTGTCCAGTGGTGTACCCGATAGCAAGAATGGGATCTAGATGTGAGGCATGCACGTGGGCATTGTGGCAAATGCAATCTCTATGGACTTATAGAATGTGTTTGTTAGGTAGATAGAGAATTCTCTACCTGGTATAGGAATTCTCTATAGTATAAAACATACAACAAGGATCTCCAGCCGGTTAGTCGCGAGGCTACGTCGCGTCCCCAGGTGGCGGACAGGAAACTAATCGTGTACCAAAAGCCACCATATGCTTCCCTGACACGCAGGTGGAGCCAGGGGATGGACTCCATGTTTCTGCTGGGCCGACTTGACACATACCTCTAGTGTTTACGAGGTAGGATTAATGCATGCTGTATGGGCATTTTCTCTTTTGTACGGGTAAAATGAGTAGGTCTCATTCATCTCAACCCGAAAGAGCGTTAGGTAGGATGAGTACGGAAATGCCACTAAAAGACTAAGGCCACTCAGAATAATTCTCAATTCCAGAAACCTCACTCTAAGTGCAGAATGTGGGAGTCTCCTAGTGGAAAATACCATAACGATATAGACCACACTATGGTAAATTAAAAGCCCTGCCTAACCGATGTAGCTGTTGTCCTAAAATTCTACACGGCATTGTACCATCGCCTTACAAGATTTCTTTTGCCGCGGAAAAGCGGCCAAATTTAAAAAACGGGACTCCAAAACCACCATAAACTGGAATTAATTTAGACCATTAGTTGCCATTAATGATAAGACAGGGCGCGCGTGGGGCAGTGGTCGGAAGCGCCCTGCAATACACATGGAATCGACTCCCGCGCCATTGGTCCATCAAGCCTTCCATCACTCCGGGTTCGCAAATTGGTACCAGACTTGTCTGGAAGGATGGCAGCGCTGGCTCTATTCATCGGTAGGCCACCGCGAGTCATTGCAAAGACCAGACATGCATTCATTCTCCTCCAAACGATGCTTAATCAAGTCGAATTTATGGAGCATCCTTAAAGAATACCAACTCCGTGAGCTTTATCCTTTTATTGATAACACCAACGAGGAACATGATCAGCTCATTCAGCGCTTTCACGCTAACTCCATGAAAACTGACAGCTCTCCAAGAGACGTCTGTCACCACAAGTACTCGAGCTGATACACCAACATAGTCGGGCGAGCTGCAAACAACAGCTAACTTATGTCCGAACCTTCAAAACAAGGCAAATAGGCAAGGCAAGAAGATCTTAAATAGAGAAGAGCAACAGTTACGGTCGAAGCTGCAAAGGCCAGAGAAAGCATTGCCAAAGCACACCGGTACTTCACTAACTACAAAACCGAGATTAGTCCACTCCCACGCCCAGACGGAACAGTTACAGCGTCCAGAATGGAAACGCAGAAAATCATTCATGTTTGCTCCTAGAATCTTTATAATAGCCACGTTCTCCTACCCTAATATGAAATAAAGGACGATGGATATGTTCTCACACCGGTTCTTCTTTCCGAAAATCGACATGCTATTTCATCGGCAAAGATCGAACAGAATTAGGTCCTGACAGGATAAGATCTGAACACCTCACGAACCTTCAGTTGGTCCTGGCAAACACACTGGCTCAGCTTTTCACACGCTACATGTCTGAATGCAACGTCCCTACTCAATGGAAGACCAGAAAGACCGTGGTATTGTTCAAGAAGTGTGACCTCAACGATGTCGGCAACTATGGGCCCAATCTGCTTCCTGTCTGCCGTCTGCAAACTTTTCAACTGAGTCACACTAAACAGGAATGACAAAACACTTGATGAAGGAATGAAGGACATCCATGTGAGCAAGCAGAGCTTCGAAAAGGATTCAGTACGATGTACCACATTAAAGCAATAACAAGACTCAACCAAGTATCTTCAGATTACAAGAAACCGCCCGTCTCCGTTCCATCGATTTAAAGAAAGCTTTTGACTCAGGTAAGGCAGAAGCAGTCATGGAATCCCTGTACAGTCAAGGAGCCCTGTGAGCATACAAAGATTCTTCGTTAACTGTACATAAATTTCACAACCAAGATATCACCATTCTATAACAATAATAACTTTGATGTCAAAGGAGGGGTTAGACAACGCGATATCATCTCGGCAAAATTATTCACCGCCGCCTTCCAGAAAGTCATGTGAACATTGGAATGGGGCAACCTGTCACCTGTATCACCTGTGGTCCCATTGATCATCGAGTGACGTCAGCGGACGCTAGTAAATCTTCCAATTTTCCTTGTCGCGTACAAGAGTAGCTCAGTGGGATCTGTTCGCTCTAGGAATTCGTCGAGCATCATGTCTTTCTTCTAGGCTTTTCGCGAAGAACTCTGACCATTGTGTCGATGGTCTTCCTGCCGTACGTTTGACACCCAGAGGAATCCAGTCACTTACGGCACGTGTCTATCGGTTGCCATTCATACGCGTAACGTGTCCGGCCCACCTCATCTTCGACTGTTTGGAGTACAGAACGGCATCTTTGATTTTTGATCGTTGACGCAAGTCAAACGGAGACGGACGCTCTACAACTGAATCTTAAAAAACAATGTTCTTGTGGAACGGCCTGGTTTCGTATTCCCTGTTCATGCTCAATGAATTGAATACCTCCGAATGCTCCAGAGCTCCAGAGTTGAGCAGAAAGAAACAACAGGCTTGGAGAGCTTTCAAGAGCGTCGATGATGCAACGAACGAAACGAAGAACACCAAAATCTGTGTCCACCTTTTCGACTCCACGATTCTCCTTACCTTAACGTATGCGTCATAAACATGGCCGCTACGTAAGCAGTATGAAAGATCACTCAACGTTATAGAAAGCGCAGTGGAAAGAACGATAACAGGAGTATCCCGTATCACGAACGATGATACTACCACTCTGTACCACAAACGATGACAATAGTATCCCGTACCACAAACAACGACAGGAGTATCCCATATCGCACAAATGAGGAAAAGGATCCGGAGGTCGGACATGCGTAAACTATCACAAGTAAAAACTCCCTTCTATAAACTGCCGAAGATAAGGTGAGCCGGAAACGTAATGCGTATCAACAATCGATAGACAAAAATCCTTCGCAAATGGATTCCTCGGGATACTAAACGTATAGCAAAAAGACCATCGATCCGATTGTTGGAGTTATTCACGAAAGCACTTGAAGAAAGCTATGATATTCAATGCATTCATAGAGCGACCGAAACCGACTGGGCTCCTACTGCAGGCAACAGCGGGAAATGGAAGGCTTACTGGTTCCAACTCAAGTCACTGAAAGCACAACGGAACGACAGTTGATACAAAATGGAGACACAAAAGCAAACTGAAAATGCAATAAGACACTCACCTTTTCTTGGTGATAACGTTCTCTGTAGCGTCCTTGAAAGATCCCATATGTCCATCTTGTTCAGTTGATTCTCTGGATGTAGACCCGACCATGTTAAAACACCGATCAGACTGAACACACTCGTCAAATCATTTTGAACCAACCAGTCAACAAACACTACCTATCCTATGGTATGGTCTCCTTGAACAGATATGAAAGAAGATTATAATGATAAGAGATATCGCAAACCCCATCAAGAACTAACACGTTCAACTCGTAATCAAAATCGAAACCAAACTGATCAACGAAATAGGAATCACAATGATGCGGATGGTCTTTGCAAAACTTAAGACCGCAGGTGTATGCGGTGGGAACAGGCGGCTAACGTGTCCACCACCATACCATGAGGGTCTTTCGTTTCGCCTAGGAATCGCTTGTTTTAAAAGGGAAGGAAAACGTAGACTTCATAGACGACTAGGAAGGAAATGCTTGCACTTCTAAGTTAATATAACTGCACCTATATGCATATAAACAGTGTAACCAACCTCTTTCTTTCTCTTCCTAAGAGTCATCGTTGAAGATCCTTCCAAAGGCATCACCGTTAATGACTTATTCACCGAGTAAGCGTTGATCCTGAAATAAGGAAATCGAAAACATTAAAGAATCTTTGAAAGAAACTGCTTTGGCCTTTACCACGAGGAAAAAAAAACCCTACAATAATCGTTGGTTCTTGATAGTAGCACCAATTTCACCACATATAAACGTTGGAATACCAATTAGTTCACCGATTCTGTCACCTCTTCCTACACCTGAATAAAATATTACAGGTGACTTTACACGTGAAAGTAAGTAAAAATAATAAATATCAGTAAACAGTTAGTGATAAGTGACATATAGACCGTCGTAAACGTAATCAAGACGTCGATGTGATAAGTAACTTGGTCCGAACTGAAAAACGGTGTCGCTTGAAAAAACTACTTTCGATGAGAGTATCTGAAAAGATTAAGGAAACTTTGAACGTTAAACTCGATACCAGTAAGACCACCACCTTAAGTAGGGAGTGGTTTTAGGTATAAAATAGTTCGCTAAAGCCGTTAAAGAAGAAAGGAAGAAAACTAACGACGAACCTTTTCGCATAATAGAAATGAAACGTTCATACCGCATAGTATAGAATGAATAGAATAAAGAATGACAAGAAGAGTAGGATTCGTTTAGGAAGTCCTTAGTTCTTCCTTGGTTAGGGAACATTTCTAACGTAATGCGTCGTAAACAACACAACGATAGCAAATAGAGCAGTGTAGACGACCGAAGTTCGTCAAATAACTGGATAACGCTTACCTTTACCAGTAATGTCAGGAAACCAGTAAGATTTTAGAGTACTTTTGAAAGTTATCAAGTACATCTTGCTTAGTGACTACCTTTCTGAACCACAAAAACCAATAGAGATCTGTACATCTCAGGAGAATCGGTGTGGATTCAGTGGTATGAAACTGCCCTTGTGGATAGAAACATAGATATAAATAAGTAACTAAATCGGGCAATATATATGTTTTACACAGTATTATAAACTATCCGACTTCTTTTCTATCCTTTTCACTAGCCATTCAAATGCTGTAAATCAAACGTGCGCGTGTTTAACCTTAGAGAACTTTCATGAGTCTTGGAGTCTTGAGCACCTCAGCTAAGGATTACTTTAGATGAAGCTACACTTAAGGTCATAGACAGTTACACATAGTACACTTTATTTCCCAGTTTTCATGCTCACATCTGGCAGGGTGTTTTGCTAGTCGACGAGAATTCGTCCCGAACCACAATTCTGTACTAGAGCGTTTTCCCGATATTTCACGTTAGATCTGCCTAACCTTGGAGTGTTTGGTTGTCGTCAATGTAACTGAAACTAACCTTTAAGGTTTACTCTACAGGTTACACATCTTCCGAATGTATGTCAGGATATCGTTTTTAGACTCTTCACTTAACACGAGATTCTTATGAATAGTTTTATGCGGCTGACGTTCCGACGACATCTCCGTCTTTTTCATTGTCAGTTGGATCGAAATGGATTCTCTCATTCTAATGAACTATGTCCTACTTGCTATGGACTATCTGATATGATACCGACTACTGCAGGAAGGATCCTTTTCATGAAAACAGATTGTTATCAGCGGGCAATCAGCACTAGACCGTCCTCTGTGGAAGAGCACTCCCGAGTGAGGTTTCCTCAATCCGGCGATGTTCCAGAAGGGTTCGGATCGATGTGACTACGAAGACGTACATCTGGAGAACGACTGGTTGCGGACAATCGATTCAGCTCGATCGATTCTAAAGAAGACGAAGACGTCGAAACGTTAGCTGAGTAAAAAGCTCGTAATAATCTCCTGTAAGCTGAAAGATCTAAAAGGATACTGATTATTCATGCCATAGTTGTTCGTGAAGCACTTATAAACCACGCTAGTTAACCCGCAATACTCGCTATGGAAACCTATGGTGTCCACACGGGTTTGGACCAGGAGACCGTATGAACACCACAGTGTCCATTTCAAGTTCAGCAGATTACAAAACTTTTTTACGCGACTATGTATATTCATTTAACAGCTAATCGAAAGTAGATGCAGAACACAGTAGGAGGGTAACAGCAGGAAAGTCTTCCTGGTCACTTAGTAATTTACAAAATCAATAAGAACCTTATCCAAAATGTTCGCTTACCGGTAATTTGACAGACAACTGCGAATTCATTTTAATCCAGACGGATGGAATAATAGGAAAAACAACAAAATACGCACAACATAGTGTTCAAAATACTTCTAAATGGTTACAGCAAAGTAATTTGCATAATGGATCACAGTAATACACAGTAAATACTAGTACACATGTCACTCATACCTATAGAACATAATAGATATATGATACCTACTAATACACCAAAGCCAGCCCAGCAGTCCCGTCCTCGTCAGAATGCCGAAGGCACTGTGGCTATCGATAAGTTGTTCCCGACAGTTGAAAATCGGCCCGCGCTAGACGCTGCGCATCCGCTTGGGATTGAGCTAACCGTGCGCGCTTTGCGAATGTCATCTACACTGGCTTCTTATGTGCCAAAGAACATTATTCGAACTATATCATTGGTTGTGTATGCATTCTGTCTGCTCGTAAAGCGTAATTTGCATTCCACTTTCAAGATTAAAGGATAAAAAGACCAAAGCTCTCGGCGTTGATCAACCCCTGAAGGATTCGCCGTGCATTCGACTTCATCATGTATTGCTAGATGTGACTGCATGCATATGTGGCCTACCCTTATGTCGAGTCAGTGCTGTCATTCTCCCAGAGAGGTCTAATAGCAATTCGTCGACCCCGAAGGGATGCAAGGCTTGATGGACCTGGGGCCCGGGATTGATCCCATGTGTATTGCAGCGCGCCTCTAACCACTGCGCTACACGTACCCTTTTTGAGATAACTGCTCAAAAGTCTGCAGAAGTGATCGTTAAAGTAATGCTCCTGTGAAATTAGTAGATTTCCTTCGATGTACACTAGATCGGAGAAGTTTTTTTTTTTTTTTTTTTACAGAATCTGCTTTTATCGAATCTATTTCAACGTGGAAGATTGTCGCTCGCTTCTCTTCATCAAGTAGAGCACGCAGCGAGGACATTGTGCTTTGAAGATATCAAAGACTATATAAGACTTCATTTTTCTTCTTTCTCTTCTTTTTTCTTCTGATGTAACGGAATGCTCGGCATCGGTGATGATTCTGTTGTTAATGTTTTACCTTTTATTTTCTGCCTACTACAATTTTCACGGCAGATTACTAAGCGAAATACAACCACAACGTTGTTGCGATATTTGCAAAACTCTGGACCGCAGGTGTCTATGGTGGGGAACGAACGCGCTATTGTCCTTTCCGGGGAGTAACGCGTTCACCACCACACCATGAGGGTTCCTCGTTTCGCCTGTCTCTCAGCTAGTTGACTAGACAATGGTGTGGTGGTGGACGCGTTAGTCCCCGGAAAGGACAATAGGGCGTTCGTCCCCACCACAGACACCTGCGGTCCAGAGTTTTGCAGATATCTCAGCAACGTTATGGTTGTATTCTGTTGTTATTTCTACGATTAGCCTTCTATTCGTTCGATACGTATAGCTGCAGTATCAGGTGGTAAATATCTTCTCTTTTTAAAACGTTTTTGAACTATCGACAGACAATAATAGCTTCGATGTGCATTAAGAAGAGCATGCTTATCACAGGTCCGAGGCCATCCGAGCAGCATGTCGTAGCCTTCGGTGTGATAAGATCGCTGTAAGTGATTTAGTCTCTTATCGCGCAACGACTGGAGTGCTTTTCCACTTTGTGGACCAAATTAGAACTCACGCAAAGAAAGCACTAATTTGAGTTGAGATGGGATAATGGGTCATCTTCGACATTGAACAGACTCTCTTTTATTGACAAGGATAGGACTTTCTTCCGCATGAATTGCATCGTATTCCGGATTTCCACATCTAGCTGCGGAGCAATTTTTTTTTTCTTCAAGAACAAAGGTATAGTTAAGCAACGAGCCCCAGAGAGTAGAGAGTCATCCTGCAATGTGATTTGCAGTTTTGTTACAATACTCTGATTTGAACTTCCCCGTTTCTGTATTCCTGCATTTCTGTCCTTTCCCATCTGTGCATTAAGTCTCCAGTAATAAATTTCTAAGACTTCACGTTGCGGACGAGTTCTCGAGACCTTTGCAAAGAATATAGGTTACCAAACCATTAACCACTAGTGTTGGTGAATAGCAGTTATCAGCACTGATTGTTATCTGATGGCGAAGTGCAAAGATCAGAAAGCCAAATCGGTGGAACAGAATTTTACGAAAGTAGATGAGGTGGGCAGTGGGTGCTAAACCACGAAACCAACATCATCAACATTAATTGGTGGAATCTTGCTATCTAAGAAGACAAAGGTTCTGTAGCCAAGCAATAGCCTTTTTGGTCTAAAATTCTTTAAGAGGATCACGTTCTATTTGGTAATTTCTTCGGTACGGAGGACACCCAGGTTATCGTCTAAGGGAACTGAATTGGAGTTGCGTGCACATAGTTGAACCAGTCTCCATGTTATGACATGGGCATATCGCCTGCGCTCAGATCCAGTGACTTCTTCTGTTTGAACTACCAAAATTATTCGACGATTCCTGCTTTCAGTTGATCGGGCGTTTAAGAGCGATGTATTAGCAGAATTACTTCCATACCTATGCTCACCATAACTACCAAGTAAGCAGGGAATCGCCAATGAACATCACTTAAATTATCGCGTCCGATGGTGCTCGGTGAGCACTGCTTACCCTAGCGGTACGGTGAGTAACATACTTTAATATTATGCCTTTTTTCTAAGCGATGCGTAGCTTACCGAGCTCTCTCATAGCAGACCCAAGACCTAGTGAAGCCCAATACCTGACGAGCTGGCAAACCATTTAAGATGGAGGGGTGTTAACAGTTCTTTGAAGGTAATCTAAAATCTCAGAGTTGTTTAGAAAGCAATCACAACCGCTTCACAATGTCCTAGTCAATAGTAACAGCTTTAGAATTTAAATTTAATAAAAAAAATTTAAAGGTAGTTGTACCTGCTAGTTGGCTAGCTTGGAAAAAGAACTGCTCCGATAATATAGCATAAATGGAAGGCTTAACAGAGAACTCTTAAGCCATTTCGAAGAAAATGTTTCAACCCTAGTAAGGATAATTTCCTAATGTGTTAATATGTCCTCCAACTTTAAAATAATTGGATAAATCCCGTTCTATTTCACACGCGGGTGGTCCTTGATGGATTAGAGCGTGCCAGAACGATGGAGCACGTTATTTCTCTCTGTGTTCTCATGCGGTCAACCCAGCTAGAACATCATTTTACCAAGAATCTTGTCTCCTTCGATTTTTGACTAAGAAAACGGTCAATCTTTCATACAACTATGGTTTGTCTGTGTAGTTTCATCTCTCGTTTTCAAATCTAAACATTTTTGTTGGAGGGAGATTTGCTATGGTTAAAAATCTTTAAATAATAATGGTTCGTTCAATGTTTTAATTTTCATTTTCTGCCTAGTTAAATTTTAACAACAGGGTATTAAGCGGAATGCAACCACAACGTTGCTGAGATATTTGCAAAACTCTAGACAACGAGTGTCTGCGGTGGGGAACGAAAGCGGTGTAATCCTTTCCGGGAGCTAACGCGTTCACCACCACACCATGCGGGTCCTTTTTGCGCCTGTGTCTCAGCTAGTTCTATCGACCAGCGCCAACAGCAATCACCGGTCAACGGGATTGATCTAGGGAGCCCAAATCGGCAACGAACCCAGTAAAGCTGATTGTGATTGCTGCATTATGATTTCGACTGCAGCCTCAGCTTAACTGGGTTTGTTGCCGATTTGGGCTCCCTAGATCAATCCCGTTGACCGGTGATTGCTGATGGCGCTGGTCGATAGCACTAGCTGAGACACAGGCGAAAAAAGGACCCGCCTGGTGTGGTGGTGAACGCATTAGACCCCGGAAAGGGTAATGGTTTGTACAGTTCCTTCCAAATTGTTCTGCAGAATTAAATGATAGGTCTTTTTTTTCATGCAAAAATCGCATAGTGCGTCGACGAATGCTGGATTCATCCGTGGATTGCACTGCTTGTACCATGAACAGAAATTCGATCACTGTTTGAAAATCTCTATAACACCATCTTCCTAAGGAAACGTAATAGCAGGGTTATGGACCTCACACAATTTTCTTGCTCACAGTTATCTATTTTGTATTCCAAAGTAGATTCCGTCGTCTTCTTTATTCTTGCGTGGAACATTGATATTATAACAGTACTATTTCCCCTAGAAAATTTTTCAATTGATTTTCCGGTAAGGAGCTTCCCAAGGAAGGATATAGATTACTCTGCGCTTCTTATTTTGATATCGAAATGTCATCTGTGTCGTTTAGGGATCGTTGTACGATGAGAATAAGAAATAAAATTAAGGATAAGGGAGGGCGTGTATGGCGCAGTGGTTGGAGGCACCACTGCGACGCGCACGTGGAATCCGCCCATGGTCCACCAAGCCTTCCACCCCTCCGCGGTCGGCAAATTGGTACCAGACTTGTCTGGGAGGATAGCCTTTAAGGATAAAGCTCTCGGCTTTGATCAATCCCTGAGGGATGCGCCATGCATTCGAATTCATTAAGCATCACTGGAGGTGATCCAATGCATATCTGGCCTTTACAATGACTCGCGGTGGCCTACCGATGTATCGAGCCAGTGCTGCTATTCTCCCAGACACGTCTGGTACCAATCTGCCGACTCCGGAAGGATGGAATGCTCAGTGGGCCATGGGTGCGGCGATCGATTCCGTGTTTATTGCAGGGCGCCTCCGACCACTGTTCTATACGCGCCCCTTCGATGAGAATGCCAGGTCCAAATTCTTGAGGAATTGATAGACACAGAACAACCATAGACGTTTTGACGTGCAACAGTGGAGAGCCCAATAAGGTGTCCATTTATACCATTCACCCTAGGGCATCACATCAAAGTACTTGAACTCTGCGACCAACAAATTGTTTTTCTTCATTTAATGCACAGTGGAATTCACTGAACGAACAACAAACGAAAATCATCATAAAGCTTGTCAACGCTCCACTGGAACGTTATCATCACCTAGTCATTGAACACTTTGGTAGTTTGATTTTGTGAATCGATTATCTTCAAACCTCTTTTTCCCCATATGGAAATAGCATTCGTTGCAAGTCGTGTGAACAACATTATGAGGTCATCGTGATCGTTGAAGTAGCGTGTGACTTCTTATTTCCGTTTTTTTTTTCCGTTATCCTTTCTTATTTCGATATCGCGCTATTATTTTTGGTTTGGCTTCGAATATCTCGTGGAGTAGCTTTACTGCCACGAAGAGGATTATATTAAACGCAACCATTGTCCACTTCCATTTTAATGAACATCACAAAATGATGCATTTGAGCTCTCTCAAACAGCCTTTCTCTTTCGAACTTATTATCTCAAAAGGACATCTCTCCTTCCGATTTTCTTCAAGCCTTATGAGCCGTTATACTTCACATGAAGCAATTTGACCTAACCTTTCTTTTTCTTTTCTTAGACTTGGGTATGTGCAGTTGGTCGCTTGTAGATTAGTTGATTTGACAGTTGATCATAAACATAGGATTACAAGGGTTACTTATTTTAGATGAATTCATTCCGATCACAAAAACACCTTATGCTAAGTGAAAGAGATGAATGGTTCGAGAATAAAAAGACGATGTTTATGAAATGGAATCCAAAAAAATGATAGAATCATTG
Source organism: Angiostrongylus cantonensis (assembly GCA_009735665.1). Classification (NCBI taxonomy): domain Eukaryota; kingdom Metazoa; phylum Nematoda; class Chromadorea; order Rhabditida; family Metastrongylidae; genus Angiostrongylus; species Angiostrongylus cantonensis. Next base: position 186,113 of record MQTX01000071.1, read on the forward strand.
CATCTACCGTAGAAAATGCGTTATGAACCTGGAACTTGGATGGCCCGTCCTCACTGGATATACGGACCTCAATATAACCCCCATTTTTCGGTGTTTTGCTGCTTCAGCCATTGCATTTCCTTGAAGTCCTGAGGTCTGCCTAGCCAAGGTTTGCACCTGGTCGTCACCACTTCAGGCAGTCGCCGCTTTTGTGGATCAGAAGGAGATTTGCCATTATGTGACTAGTTTGATATCATGACGGTAGTGGATCCTGGTATTGGTTTACTCTTAGCTGGGCTTTCTGATGGAAAAGCTGGACACCATCTCATCTTGGGATGCTCTGCTGGGGGATGAAGTCCCAGCCGTGCATCGCCGCCCGACAGCCAGGAACACCTCTTAGCCATGTTGGGACGCTAAACCGTTGGAAAGAAGTCCATTGTGTAGGTTTGCAATTCTTAAAATCTTTTGGTGTATTAAAGTACTGGAAGATAAGCACTAAATAATTAAAAAGGCTCATAATCTGATTTCTGTAAGAAATGATAGAATAAAGTCGAAAATTATTCAACCTTCTCCTTGAAACGATATGTTTCTTCTTCTTCTTAGTGCTTGTCTAGATGACATCGCTTCCGTATGATTTGTTTCCACTGGCAGTGTCGATACAGTTCCCAGGATCGACTTCTTATTAACCTCGTCACTGGAGTATGAATACTTTCTTTTCTTGTTCAGCAATCACGAGGTTGTTACACAGCATACATTTAATTCCATAGAAAAACACATAATGCAATACAACGGTAGCTGACGATTCGGCAGTATCGCCTTCTTCAGAGCCGCTTTTTACATGACTTCCAATGAGGAAAATTGGAACAGCTGATTATAGTCGCATGTGGTTGATGAGTCATCAATGTCGATACAATCGATCACGTAAATAATGCATTGGTACCGATGCATGCCACTTCCTGTTTGTTTTTCCGCAGAGAATTTTTTTTGCTGTGTTCTGTATTTATATGTTACCTAGTTCAACACAAATTTAATAACAGGTGCCGTCCATAGAAAGCTATTCTCGACACCTAATATTTTACAAAAACTTTTCCTCGGAAGAGTTTCTTCATTTGATTTAATTCCCGAATCGAGTTGCAAAGCTTCTGCCGTATTTGCACGAGGATATTTTATGGCGGCGATAAGTCATCAAGTACTATGGAAACTCGCGTAGATGTTGCTATAGAATATAGAAGAACCAAGTGTGAATAGAACGCTCATTCATCAGTGTTTACAATGGCGCTTTTGGAGGTATTGCGTATTCTCAACTCTTATTTTCACATTCTTTCACTAATGTTGTAAACGTCGTTCTGGAAAAGTTTGTGTTAGAATCTTAACATATGTTCAAGATTATGTGAATATTTTGTTACATTATTATTATTATTATTATTATTGCTTTAGTATATGTTATATGTTCGATCGATCCAATGTGTATTGTAGGGCGCATCCGACCACTGTTCTACACGTGTCTCTAGTGAAGTAGCCAATAACTTTTCTAATTTGTAGTTTATCATTACGATAAAAACAGAGGGATCATATTTCGAGATATAACTAATGCTCTAACATTCCCACAGTTGTGGCAATCTCGTGACAATTCGCATCTGAAAGGACAGACTAGTTAATCTTTTCGTTCTTCAACAGTTGTCGCTTCCAGTGAATCATCGTTTTTTTTTTTTGCCTGTATTGTGCAGTTCCCCTTTATAAGAAGTTCTCAAGTATCAGCCATAAGCAATTCATTAAAAATTGTCAACTCATCATGAATGAATATCCAACGCTCATCCGGAACTACACGGTTTCACATTTGCAGCTTGCATGATTATCGTCAACTATCAACCTTTTCTACACTTCAGATTCTTTATTTGAAAATTGCACAAAAAGTTTCATCGCTTCACCATTGATAACAGTTATCAAAGCTTAATTCGTCTCCACCGACATCAGTCAGGCCTGAACAATTCAGTTTTTGACTAGCAACTTCACTTGACTTCATTTCTAACATTTACGATGACGTCACAACAGTTATGTTGTGAAATTGTTGAATGTAAAGAACATTAAGAAAGACCGAAACGTGCTTTGTATATCGTACAAAACCATCATACGCTAGCAGTAATGTGCCTGGAAAGCGGACTAGTATTTTTTTTTTTCATCGCAAGTAACAGATCGATGTGTTCTAAAGGCATAGGAGGATAGATTAAAAAACACAAAGAAGTTACGTTAAATACAAAGAGCTATAGAAAAGAGCGCGTATGAAAAAGATAATCGGATTCTATAAAGTAAAGCAGACTAGATGAAACTTCAGCGTGTCGGGAAGCAAGGTGGACCATATGCATTGAATTCAATGCAACGTATTAGTCGAAATATAAGGTATATTGCTAAGCAGATGACAGAGGAAATTAGACGTACTCGTGTATTTGTTGTGGCACCTTTCTTACAATAACCGAAGTAGTCATCAGAACATGAGAAGGCTTAGGAATACCCTCCATGGTCTGTGCTGTGGCGTGAGTTCACTCATAACTGAGCTTCCGAGTAGAAATGTCGACCTGGTTAGCACCTTCGGAAATTCTAGTGGATGAGGAATACATATATTCCGCCATCCAGTAGTATCTTTTGCACCACCTGCTCGTTTTGTATTCCATACTCTAAGAGTTCTGACTGCAGGTCGTTGCGGTGAAGATCACTATTATAGGACACATTAATACCCTTTCCCGGGAGCTAAAGCGTTCGCCACCACATCATGCCAGTCCAACCGGTCCATCAGTTCCTCCCAACGGCTTATCGCCTCATCGTGGCTAGGAGGTGTTCTTTGGTGTTGGGCTGCGATATACAGTGTAGGGTTTCATCTACACAGCAGGGTCTCCCAAGCTGAGGAGTCCGACGTTTCCATTAGGAAGCCGAACTAAAAATGAACCATTACCAGGATCCCCCACCGTAGTGGTGTCAAATTAGTCGCATGGTGGCAAATCTCCTTCTGATCCATTAGGGCGGCTACGATCTGGGCAGATTTTGGCTAGGCTGACCTCGGGTTCCTAGGGAACCACAATAGCTAAACCAGCAACACTCCAAAAAAAAATGGAATTTATGCTGTGGTCTACACGATTAGTGAAGACCGGCCATCCAAGCATCCAAGTTTCCAAGTATTCTAAGATACACCGATAGGTGTAATTTAAATTTTCCACATATAAGAATCTCATTCGACCTTCTATCCAATTAGAACACTTGGAACGGAGATTAGGAAGCAAAAAGATGTTGCTGTTGTTCCTCATTGTTTTTCCATTCTCCTACTTTTGCAAATATATTTTTCTGATATCCTAATATTCTAACTTCTAAATGTCTTCGTTCACAATGTTTACTTTCTCATAGTTTCCTAGACACCATTTCTGCTACATTTTTTTTGCATCCACTTAGTATTTTACTGTCTACTGAATTTTCTAAACGATGTTTGTATACCACATTAAATCCCCAACCATTTTAACAACTCTTTATTCAGTAAGGAAGTAATATTCTTTTGTCTTTAAATAGAATAGTTCTTCATCTAGGTTCTTGAGAAATCACGTGAAAAACGATAATCTAATTGCTTGTGGTCCAATATTTTTCCCAAAATTGCCTTTCCTAAGTTCGAGCCTTCAGTAAAACGTTAATTAGCATCATATGTTTCATCCATCTCTTGCTGAAAAATTGGCCATTCACACATAGAAAGATTCTGTGCTTTTTTTTTCGAAAAAATCCCACATTTAAATTTATGGATATCACTAATCATCTCCTCCCAACAGATTACCGCCTCATCGTGGCTGGATGTTGGGCTGCGATGTGCAGAGGGGCAGGGGTTTCATGCCCCAGCATTCTCTCCCAAGCTGACAAGGAGTCCGCTGTTTCCATCAGAAGCCTAAGAATAAACGAATACCAGGATCCACCACCGTCCTATTGTCAGACTAGTCGCATCTAGCAAATCTCCCTTTAATCCACAAAGGCAGCAACTGCCTGGAGTAATGACGACCTCGGGTAGATTTCGGCTAGGCTGGCCTCGAAACTCCAGGGAACTACAGTAGCCAAACCAGGAAAACTCTGAAAAGTGAAATTGTGCTGAGGCCCGCACGACCAGTGAGAACGGGCCGTTCAAATATCTAAGCAAGTAGGTATTAATCAACCTCTGCTACGATGATTCTACCCACTACATCATCCTTAAGCAAGCGGTCGGGATCACCCTGATTTAGTAAGCTTTGATGTATTAACATACTTGGATACTTGGATGATCCGTTTTACTTGTTGTGCAGGCACCTGTGTAATTTCCATTCGTTTTTCTCTCGCTCAGTCACCATCCATGTGGTGGTCTGCTTATAACGTGATGACGTCCGCGATGTCCGTTTCTTAATCCTGAATTTCTCCTGCATTCCGAAGACGAGATAGATTTTGGATATCTGGTCTGTACATTCCGGCTAAACATAGTGAGCGCCGGTTAAATTTCAGAAGATAGTTCGATTGCTCTATGAGAGGCGCGCAAATTTCTGGGCGTTGTTGATGTATCAGCTCACGTTTCTGCTGCTTTATAAAGCGCTGAGAGAACTATTGAATCGAAAAAGTGAGCGCGAACTTTTGACTCCTTTATTTGGTTGGTGGCTTCTTTGAATAGCTCAAATGATGCCCATGCTGCCCTCCTTCTAATTCCTCTATTATGATCTCCCTTTTCCGTCGAACATCCACGGTACACGTACGAGGTGGTTTCTACAATCAGAAAACCGTCCAGTTCGATTTGTTCACCTTTGCACTATGGGTTCCTCATGAACTAAGTCTTCTTCTTATTTGTCCGCAGCCCAATCCTTTTTCCCGCTTCGTCAACTTTAATGAGCATCGTTTTCCGCTTCTTTGGTACTCCTCGAAAATATGATCATATCATCCATCAAACGAAGAATTGGTACCAATTTTCTATTCATATGCATGCCATCTTCGCCCCAATCCAGTGACTACGTCGTCCTCTGCAGTGCGACAGTAAACAGCTTTGGCGATCTTGAGCCGCCTTGTCGACTCCCTTTCCCATGGTTATGGTGAGCCATGTGGCGCAGTAGTTGGAGGCGCCACTGCCACACACACGTGGAATCGTTCCTGCGTCCATAGCCTACCAAACCTTCCATCCCTCCGGTGTCGGCAAAGTGGTACAAGACTTGTGTGAAAGGATAGCAGCATTGGATCGATACATTGGCAGGCCACCGTGAGTCATTTTAAAGGCCACGTATGCATTCAATCACCTCCAACGATACTTGATGAAGTCGAATGCATGGGGCATTTCTCAAGGATTGATCAACGCCGGGAGCTTTATTTACCCTTTTATGGTGAGCCGTCAATGAAAAAGATGTGGGTTTGCGCTGCAGTTCTGAGAACTGTCTGCTACTGTTCACATTTAGGACGGGTCCAGTGCTTGGTTGACGAGTGCTGATAGGATTGCATCCGTTTCGACGTTGTCAAGCGCTTTCTCGTCGTCGATGAAGGTTAGGACAAGAAGATTATGGTCCATTCGACAGATGCTTGCCCAACTAGTTGTGCTTCATCCAAGGTCTTTTATATGTGCAAGGAGGTAACCTTCGTGAACAGCTTGTAAAGTACATTCATCAACCATATTGGATTGGAGTTACGAAAATTCCTTCGATCACCTTTCGTGGGTATGATGACCGCGGCCGAGTACCTCTACTGGCCTAGAATTTTCTCTTTTCTAAGGTAAGATGATATGTGGGTTACAAGAAATACATTTGATTTGAGGAGACCAGGTCTAAGGAGATCGGCGATTATATCATTGGGTCAAGGAGCTGTGCCTCGATTCATGCCTTCTATCGCAACTCGAACATCAGCGGATAGAATCCCGGGATGTTCTTCCCCAGCAGGATTTTGGGGTCCGAGACGGAGGTTGCGGAATGTAAAAGATTGGTTTAGAAACTTTTCTTTATCAATTTCATATGATGGCTTATTGTATTGGTATAGTTTTACCTTCGTTCATCGGGAAGGATAACGAAATATTATGAACGAAGTGTTCCCGATAGTACTTCCTCAAACTCCATCTTTTTTGAGCTGCTTCCAATAACCTCTCTGTCTATATCGCTGTAATTTGTCTTGCAAAGATCTTCTACTACTGGGATTTGTTATCAGCCGTGTTTGGTATTTTGCAGTAGAGTCAAGCTTCATTGTTCTCTTTTCGAGCTATTCAGTGCTAATGGAGATGTGCTTCAATTTTTTTTTTTTTTTTTTGAGGAACTGAGGCGAGTTCGTTGCAAGTTTTAAGTCCTTCGACAAGCAGCATGTAGTCCTCGGTCGGGTCTTTCTTTATCTGTTAATCATATGAGGTGAGGATCTTATTAATCAGATCCAATACAGAATCCAGATACCCCTGAGGCGCCAAAGAGGTACCATTTTCTGTTTGCGAGATATAATCGATCTTCGCATGAGTAAGGCCAATGAGAGAACACATTGTCCATCAGCGGTTTTCTCTGTTCTTAAAAATGAATTTCCATGGAAAGGACATTCTGCGGTAGGAAGTCCTAGAACACGGTCTCCATTCTCATTTAGTTCTCATATCATGCAATTCGCATTCCTGTGTTCATCTTTTTTGACTGTTCCTAATCTGGCGTTGAATTTTCCGGTAACAAATTTATAATATACTTTATCATTGCGGATAACTTCCTTCAGTTGAAAGTAGAACGCATCCTATTCGTACTCATCAGCCGTACCGGTCGGCGAGTAGCAATTGATGATAGTGATCTTCCCATGACGTGTTATTTGAAGATGGAAGACGGCTATGCAAGGGGAGAGGATCCCGTACGTGTCGGCGAGATGGACAATGGACGGGTGGACAACAAAGCCTACACCGCCGAGATTTCGAAACAAGGCCTTTTCTCGGCGGATGACAAGAGTCTCGTTGTTTAGTAGGCCCACGTCGGTCCTTCTGCTTTTTGTTTCTTGTAGAGCGATCACATGAAATTTGGTGCTATCAGCATCTTTAACAACAACGTGAAGGTTGGCGTCTCAGCAGGCTGTTCTGGCATTACAGGTGCACAGTTAGAAGTAGTTCCCACGGCGTGTCGTGGGAGTGCTCGTCTCGTCCGTTTCCAATGAAGTTCTGTGCAGCCCGAGATTTGATCGCCTCTCATCGGTTTTTTCACGTCCCGATGTCGTAGAGGGGGGCGACCAGTGTGTTAGGTACCGAGTCAGGAATTTTACTGGTTTATCTAATGCGTTTACCTGGAGTCCCCAGATTAGCCTAGTCGAAGGCTTCCTCAAGTCATCACCACCACAGCCAGACTCCTTATTGTGAATCAGTGGGTGATTTGCCACCATGGAACTAGTTTGGTACCAGGACGGCAGTTATTCCTAGTATTGGTTTACTCTTAGCTGGGTTTCCAGATAGAAACTTCGGACTCCTCAGTTTGGGAGTCTCTGCTGGGTGTATGAAGCTCCTGGTCTACATGGCAGCCTTACACCCTCAAACACCTACCGACCACGATGAGGCGGTAAACCGTCGGGACCGTTGGGAAGTGATGGATTAATCCAGTAGCAGATTTGTCTGAGTTGCTCAGCTTTCCAATTTTTCCAGATGCTCTGAAGCAGATTAGATGCTTATACCGAGATCCTCTGCGAGTTCTCGAACTGTTGGGTGTTTTTGCTTCCAGTGGAAGCTTCATTTCACCGTAGCCACTAAAACATTTACATCAGCAAATATCCTTAATTTCAAGGTTAAATTATCCATGACAAATGTTTTTCGATCCAGCATTGCATTCGTTACCAGCTCGTTAGCTTTTATCATTAATTCCGAGCAGTCTGCGCTGCGTGTGACCAAATATGAATTCCTAGGATTAAATTTGTTGCGATTACTCTTTTCCCATTTGAAATTTCAATCTTTAAAATTTCCGATAGGCACATTATTTGTTGTAGTTCAATTGTGGTTTGTGAATTTTCACAAAGTAAGCTTGGCAATGATGTATAATACTGTGGCATTCTAAAGGAAAACCGTTGCCCAAACAAATCCCCAAACCGACTTTTTGTTGGCCTCGGCATTGATCAATAGTTCACTTTCTGAGTGTTCAAAAGCAGCTACCTAACATAGGAATGAGGCTTATGAGTTAAAATTTATCTGCTGACGTTGCGAAGATGTTCGGCTGCATAGGTGCGTGTCAATTTGACCTTTCCATGCTCTGGGGAAGGCGAAACCATCGAAACAGCTATTGTGGATAAGTAGTGTAATAACAGCCTAGTGTCTGCTCATCAAGAGAGCAGTGAATTATTGCTGAAATATATGCAAGAAAAATGAAGTGACGGATCTAACATTAATTTCCGAACAAACTGATATTACGAGACTCGACTTCTCAGTGTTGGACGCGAGGAATGAGAGTCGGATGGAAGCAGTGCACAAATCCACACGCTACTTGATATCGGATAATTTAAAATGAAAACAAACAAATAGATAGATCCCTTCATTTTAGCTGACATGGTTGATAACGGATTGGGTTCTAAACGGGAACCAAAATTGGCCATGTGCCTTACATAACACCTGGGGTATTGAGACGCTAAACTTCTTTAGGGTGATTAACATTTACGATTCCATTCGCATACACAATAATGTTCATGCAAGCGTTTGTGTTTTCGCGTTGTCGCCAAGAAATGAAATGACCGATTCCTTTCTGCAAACTACCCATGAGCCCATCCATCTTACTCTGGGAAAATAGGAGAAGGTAGAGTTTAAAAAAAGACCTTATATAATAAATATAATATTCATGCTTATGGAACGAGCAGAGCTCAGTGTGCAGAGTTGGCGCGCCAAAGGATAAACGGATTTTACTGGTGCCTGCTTGAGTCATTAAATGCACTGCAGGTGAAAAGTGTTTTTCAATTTCCGTCATTGAATTTCAAAAAAACCGAACATAGCTTTGTTGGTCAGGATGTTTTAATGAATGAAGAGGATTGTCACACCCAGGAACTTGATCATATCACTCCCGCTAAGTAATGAACTCCAGTGATTTGTACTGAAAATCATAATGAAGTCACTTCTACCTATAAACCGATCAATACCGCTCTTAGTGCTGATTTCATCGCTTTTGTTTTCTATTTACCGAGTACTGAATCTACCTCAGACATCTCAACGAGTGTTGTAGCAAAGGATTGATGTTCTACTGTAAATAGATACACAATATGTTATTGAATGAAATAGTGGTGTGATGTCGTAATGCGATTCACAACAGGAATTCATTATCGCATAAAGTTCACCCAGATACTTCGACATTTCCTCCTAGAAATCCAGTTAAGACTCAGCCTAAATCCAGACAATAGGGTCTGGTTAGCTGACCGTTTTTATCTTATTGCCAAGTACAATAAAAATAAAAAGCTTCATCCAAAAGATAAAGCTCATCGTGTCCTTCTACTAGGCAAGCTTAAATGAGTTGTTCTGGCTTGCAACACAATAACTAGGGATTTTAGTAGCATCCATTGAAGTCACCCGACGATTAACAGCAATGCAGATAGAGGAATGTAGGCCACAAGTGGTTCAGTGAAGAAGTCCAGTTCCGCTTTTCTTGGCTAAAATCTAATAAAAAATGTTCGCATTATTCAGTAATTCTGCGCTTCTCCTCTATGATACACTTAGAAAGATCTTTATTCACTTTATTTCGACCATCCTTACTTTTGAATCATCTGACTCAACATCTACGTATTCATGCTTTAAAATATTCTCCCGGAAACTGGCTAAAGATGAATGAAAAAGTCAGTGCGGAATTCCTTTTCAATATTTATTCGGTGACTTTCTCAATGAACAATCTTTAATATGACGATTTATATGGCTAAAGCAATTGCTGCTTAAGGTATGTAATAGAGGCCAATACGAAAAGTTGCAATAGCAGCTCGTAGGAGAAGATCGAGACGTCTCATGATTGTTAAGAATAGGTAAATTCTATGATCTAAGTGTAATGAAAAGTTTGCTACCTACAACAAAATCTTCTTTTAGGAGCTTTTACAGATAGTTTCCTCTTATGAATCACACTTGAAATTGTGTGTTTGTAGAAATCGAACACATATTCATGAGTTGCTCCTTCTCCATTAGCAATGCCAAACGTTCGCCCTTCCTCCTCAGACAGGTGGATTCACTGTCTACCTAAGTCAACTAGTTCTGTCAACACTTTCATTTAAGCTCAATCGTATTCGTTTTGAACTCAAATATCAGCTAGACAGACTGAGCTAAGAGACTTCAAAGCAATATTTTACTCACGATCAACGCCTAGAAACCAATATTTATTCCCTTCATTACAAAATGTAGCAACGTCCCTGCGAACTATGTGGCTACGGGTATATCGATTAACAGTACACACGCAGTACATAGTCGGAGAGCAGTTACCAAAAGAAATGGTAGGAACAAAACTGCAATATGTTTACCGTAGTGAGATCGGGATCATTATCATTACGGGTACACCACAGTCGTGTCATCCGTAAATAATGGTCCGGATCTCACTAAACGGAATACTGGACACTAATAGCAGTTCACAGGAAGAAATAGTGCCTAGCTCTGGCGAAGGATGAGGCCCTGTGCGCAAAACAGTAGATGAGGTCAGTCGATAGGTGCTGACGCGCGCGGGGTCACGCGGCCGTCGCAGGGGGGGGGGGGGGGGGGGGGGGACACGTGTAAGATAATCAATACATGTAGACGTGTACGTACATCGATCAGGATCATTATCATTATGCATACTCCACAGGTGTGAATATTTCACTAGACGAACTGTGCACTGAAACGATTCCTGCAAGTGGGCACAGTGCGGGACAGAGATCTGGGAATGTGACGACGAAGAACGCCCAGTGTGCAGCACAATAGATGAGGTCAGTCGATAAGCACCGACGCACGCGGCGCGTAAATAGGGGCGCGCGAGGTCACGCGGCCGTCGCTCCCCGTGACCCCGGGAACGATTGGGGGACACGCTGCACATTGGCACATGCCAAATAATCAATACATAGGGACACACACATACACACTCACAGAACCCAATGTATATATGTGTAGAGATATGTATATGAATATAAACATATTCATACACGTAGCCCCCACAGCAATGGCACGCAGATCGGTCGGCCGATAGCCGGCCGGACCTCACGCAGCGACCGCGGTGGCGACCAGCCGTACCAGTCACCACAGTACGATGCTGCGATGCACTAAAAACCGAGTCAGCTTTCTCTTCTCCTATCACATAACTTGTCAAAGGAAAAGCGTCACTATCATAGTAAGACGGTACGTAGAGATTCGCCACTCACCCACCACCTCCGCCAATGAGTAGTGAACTTATACCTTATCAATTTGAAGAACAATAATATAAACAAGAGACGATGAAATCACGCCGCTCAAGCTATGTACATTACGGGTACAGTTCATAAAATGCACACGGAATGCATAGCCTGTGCTGAATGAAACATTTAGGAAGTGATCGCAATTTGTGAAGGAAAGAAAAAAAGACAGATAATGCGTTAAATGGTTGTTCTCAGTTGGTGTAATGATAAGAATGATAGTAATAGTAGTAGTAATAGTAGTAGTAGTAGTAGTGGTGGTGGTAGTAGTAGTAGTAAGTAGTAGTAGTAGAAGTAGTAGTAAGTTGTAGTAGTAGTAGTAGTGGTAGTAGTAGCACTAGCAGTAACCGAGGTGAGTATGGGATGAGATCAGTGCATGTTTTTAACGATAGGGCTGTACCGATGTTTATTACTGCATAGGGCAAGGGAAGTGGAGTGGAAGAGTGAGACGGGCGAAGCTACGCACAACCGACAGGGCCGATCGTCGGCCGGCGCAATGACCAGTGTCCAGTGCCAAGCCACGCCCATCAGCTAACACCTGGTCGGTCGGTCAATCGGTCCGGTCGGCTGCTGTGGGTGGAGGATGCGTGGGTGAGGACGGAGTGGGTCAGTGTCTGAGGTCGGCGAATGGCGAGCGGTTGCGTTGTCGGTGGGTGCTTGAAAACGAAGACGAACGAGCGAACGAACAACACGGTGAACACCGAGAGCGACGAGTGTGCGTGTCCATGGCTGGCAGTTCGTTGAGGAGGGGCGAGGGCGAATCGACTCGGTTTCTGCCGCCCCCAACACCTCTGGACTGAGGCCACCCATAGAGGAGAGAAGTGGCTATTTAGCACATGACAACTCAAACGATCAAATCACAATAATCACTGTTTATTAATAGGAAAGCGAGACACACGAGCAGCAGTGCATTTCGGAATGGTTGAACGCTTTATAGCATGTTAATAAATGCGGGAAATAGCATGTGACTGAGATAAAGAACTGGAATCTGATCGTCGTTTGAGCAGTATCGATAATGAGAGAGGAATTCACGAATTTCTCACATTGTCAGTGTAGTAGTAGAGTAATGCGATCGATAAGGAATTGCCGATAAAATGCCTCATAGAACATCGGTGGTGGCGCATTCGTAATGACGCATGCATAAAATGTGAGCAACATGTTAACTACTAGATTTGTTGTGCGGAGTAATGTGTAAATGACTTTTGCTGAGAAACTGTGCTCATCGATTGGTGAGATTGGAAAAGTCCAGCGATGAAATGGCGCCTGGAAGAAATGAGGAAGCGTTTCCGGCGCTGACTCATCGGTGGTTCCTTATCGTCGTTTTTATTTTCCCCATCCATTGCGCTTCATAGCCAATATTACATGCATTCTGAGCTGAAGCATCATAATGCTGATAATCACTATTTGAAATCCTCGTAGTACATTCGGTTCATTACGTCTTCGAACGGAAACATTACAGTCGGCAGTGGATCAAAGTTTTACATCAAGCTAGATTTGTAAATCTCAGTAAAATGACATTGTCACACATTCGAAGAGGAAAATGGATAAAACATAATGGACATAACAGTACGAGTAAACAGTACATTTATCTTCTAATTTAGAACCTGAGAAATTAGAACGAAATATGAAGTCAGCAGCACTCTTCTCTCATTCAAACATTAGCAACTGGCAAATAGTGTCCAGTTTACAATCCTACGTTAGCACAGTCCATAAACAATGATGCAGGTCACTTCAACTGTCAGAATCCATTGGCTTGCCTGCAATGACCTTGACACGATTGCAACAGGGCTAGCCGATGTGAGTGAGGTCTCCAGTACTTCTGCATGTACACAGGTGAACTGTATTCGTCGCAGATATATTGCAACTGGTGTAGAGCTTACTGATGTAAGAATACCGAAATTCCTTAGAATAGTGAAGCTTTTCATAATCAGTGGCTCAATCTTTTCTTTATGTCCACACACGATGTTGTCACTGCACTATTTATCCACAATAACTGACGCTTTGGCGGTATCGCCTTCTTCAGAGCCTGAAAAGGTCGAATTGACACGCAATCGACTAAGTCAAAGCCTTTCATTTCCTCAACAGAAGAAGCTTAATACGTGAATGTTTTCCGTTTTCGTTGCTTCTTATCAATCTTCATTTCAATCGATTGATATCGACCTTTTTTGCTCAGAAAATTTAGCAGATTAAAGGGCAATATTTTCTTTTTGTCCCTGTTCATATGATTTCGGGTATTCTTTACACAGATGCGAATCTTAGTTCGCAGTTTCTAATCTTTCCAAATGAAAATAATAGAATATGTTTCTCCAGATACTATCTATATAATGTCGCAAAGTGTTATGAGAAAAAAAGGAATTCTTACTCCTAACCATCAGCTACTGGGAATGATAACCGTTCGTATTGATTGCAAATCCCAGTATCGATTTTCTCTTAATCTCGGCATTGATCAGTAATTTATTGGCTTCTTGTAATTATGCATTCAAAATATCTTATATCAGTGATTTTGCCTTTTTTATAGTCGATTTGTTCTCTGTAATTCATTCAGTTATTTGGCAGAGATCAGCCGCCCAGTCTACTATGGGCAAGGAATGTGAGGAACTGGAAGGCTTACAAATAACACAACTCCTCTGAAGAGGATGAAACCGCTGAAGTTACACTTGTTGTTAATGAATAAATACTGTAACAACAACCTTGTGTTTCCTCATAAAGAAAATAGTGATTGTATCGGTTGTGTCTAAAGTATTTTGTTTAAAATAAACGGATGTTGATGGCTGAAAACAATCAAACCTAACAAGACGATAGTTTTGATTCTATAATGTTTGACAGTTTAATGGTTCGGAATATTCAAGACGCAGTTGCTTCTTTTGTGGGTTTTAAGTAAGCGTATACGTAGAGCTAAGTGATTAGAGTAGTAGTAAAAAGCAAAAGCAGGATCTGGTTCGGATCTGTAGACAACGAACTTGTAAAGTTCAACGACTTTGCCAACTGTATCTGTTGTTCCAGTTTTATTTACCGTCTACTCACTTTTCATGGTGAGGTGTGTTGTGAAATACAATTACAGGGATGCTGAGACATGAATAAAACCCAGAACATCAGCTGGGCTTCGAACTCGTGACTGCGCTTACAGTGGATTTGCGTGCTATCCACTAGGCTAACTAAGGCCATGGCTTGCCTTTCTCTCAGCCTGTTATTTATTTTCTTATTGCTATCAGTAATCACTCACCCATCGACAAGAATATCACCGATGGAGTGAAAACATGGCTACGGGACTGGCAAAGCACAGACCTCGGTTAACACGTGAACCGCCGGCAAAGGTCATCCCCAGTTTTAAAGCCCAGTTGAGGTTCTGAGTTTTGCTCATATTTCAGTTTTCATATGGTTGCATCTACTCTTTCATGATCAAGCATTAGGAAGTGCGAAAAGTGATTTTATGGAGTAGAAATAATTAAATTCCTCCTTAGAATGTCATAGTTCGAAAACTGTTGAAGAAAAGTGCAAGCAATTCGCAATCGAACAGTGATAGATTCCTCTGCCGTCCACTTTTTATGTTAACCATTGATCGCTTTAAGAGTCTCAGTCAATTATTAAAAAGCCCGAGCACATCTGGTCAGCGAGGAAAAGTGCTCAGCAACGTCGGGTTTTTTTTTTTTAGCAAATCAAAGCTGGTGATGTGGTCGACGAAAGTATATAACCTTATAACCAGCATAATTATATTCTATTTAAGTACTTTGAAAAAAGTAACATCGTAAATCTACTTGACGCAGAAAATACACTAACACTGTTACCAAAACCGTTTGCTAAATGTCACGTATTGTTCTTGCTAGATCTAAAAAGTCGGTATCATATCCGCATATATGATTTCATCTGTGTCACCTACGTCGTCAAGAATTCTAAGCAAACAATTCGTCCGTGCTCGTCAGAATGTTTAGCGTCATTGATTCGAAGCTCCGTTCTTCTGACATAATGCTCTGATTTCTGAGATGTGCTTTATAGGTGGCAAGATTGTGAAATCGTGGACGTGGGCGTTAAAATATAAGCTCCACGTTCTGTTCATTAATTCTTAAATGATCTTGTGGTACCGTAAACGATTTGCTTTCTTCTGATGAATACGCATTCATACTGCTCTGTTAAACTGTTCTAGGAGCAGTATTATCACAGTGACGATGCAGTTGCTGCCTGCCAGTATTCACTTTCACGTATTACAGCTCGCAAAGCATATGCATTTATATAGTAAATATGAATGAGTTGATTTAACAAGAGTTCGGTGATAATTTCTAGCCTTACAGACTCGAATACCTTTCTTACATCAACGAAAATGGAAGAAGGCAGTATGAGGTGCGGTAGCCACATATGCTGAGTTTCACAACAGTGTACACCCGTGACACCAGACTCTTTGCGAGGCTATTCTTGCTCACATGGCTGTCAAGTGTTTTCTCAGTCATGCTGAGATCTTTTTTTGTTTTTTTTTTGACTTACTCAGCTACTAACCAACTGGTAGTTTTGCAGTTGCTTACTGGAATACTTGGATGGTCCACTTTCACGAATTGCGCGGACCCCAGCATATTTGCCATTCATTTCTTCCCTCGCAGTCGTTGACTATAGCGATGGTTTTGTTCGAGCGTGGTAGCGCGCGCGAGTCCCATACCAAGATCTGTGGAATAACTGAAGTTGCGGGTACAGCTGGTCAACTTTGTTTACAAACACGTCTGCCCAACGTGTAGGTGGTCGTCCTAGGGGACGTTTACATTCTCTTGGAGTCCACTCTACTGTTCCTTTCGTCCATTTGTCGTCTGTTCTTCTCATTATGTGACCGGCCCATCTATGTTTCGCTGTCGATGTATATTCTCCTGGATCTCGAAGTTGTGGCAGTTCGAAGATCAGAGCTTCGCATTCCAGCTAGACAATGAAAGTGCTGGTTATACTCCAGAATACATCGCTCCAGCGTTCTTTGAGTGCAAACAAAGCATTCTTGACGTTTTTGAAGTATCAACCCATGCCTCTGAAGCATAACAGAGCGCTGGGAGGACTGTAGAATCGAAGAGGTGATCGCGGACTGTCGGGTTCTTCAGTTGGTTGGTGGCTTCTTTGAGAGACCCGAATGCGGCCCAAGCTGCTCTCCTTCTTCTATCTAGTTCCTCCTTTATGTTGTTTTTCATGTTTATTCATCTCCCAGGGTATACATCGTCCGAAGAGATCTCTGCAATCAGAGAGCCATCTAGTTTAATTTTTTCGCCTTCGCATCTTGAGTTTCCCATGAACTGGGTCTTCTTCCGATTTATGCATAATCCGATCTTTTTTCCCGCTTCGTTGAGCTCGCTGATAATTGTCTCTGACCCGCTGGTACTTCTTGCGAAGATGACGATGTCGTCGGCGAAACGAAGATTTGATTGGAATTTTCCATCAATACGTATGCCTTTCTCATCCCGATCTAGTGATTCCATTATCCACTTCAGTGCGGCACTAAACAGCTGTGGCGATATTGTGTTGCCCTATCGAACTCCTTTTCATATGACTATGATAACAAGTCAGTAAAAAAGTCAAATTTTCATAGTGCAGTTCCGATAACGTCAGATAATGTTCTTACATAAGATGGGTCCACTTTTTGGTCGACAAGCGCTGATAAGATTGCATTCGTTTCGACGCGGTCAAACCCTTCTTCATAGTCGACAAAGTTTAGGATCAGAGCGAGGTGGTATTCCCAACAAACTACGATGACCTTGGACACAATTTTGGATGTGGTCTATGTAGCAAAATCCTTGTCGAAATCCTGCTCGCTCCACTGGTTGCGTCTCATCCAATATCCCTGATGTGTGTGGCAGGATAATCCTCGTAAAGAGCTTGTTTGTAGAAGACACTGAACAAGCATATCGGGCGGTAGTTACGAAGATCCCTTCGGTCATCTTTCTAGGGTAGGATGCCCGTATGCGACGTCCTCCGCTCGTTTGGGATCTTTTTTCCTTTTGGAGGTAGGTCGCCATATGGTTTGCGGGAAGTACATGTTAATTGTGGCTTCCGGCTTTGAGGAAGTCTCTGGTAACATTATCGCGTCGTAGTGCTGTGCCTCATTCCATGCTTTCTATCGCAACTCGAACCTCCGAGGGAAGAATTCAGGTGGTTTTTTTCCAGAGATTTTAAGGTCGTTTGCGGGGAATGTGGAACACAAAAGGCTGTTATAGG